>PVJH01003227.1:0-147162 GCA_004026705.1 Nesogale talazaci
CTTTGATTAACCAAATTTAATTGGATGACAGCTTTGATAAAATGTTGATATTTTGTTCCTTTCTTATACTGTAGACCAAAGTTTATCTTTAATGACCCTCTCCTTCTGCTGCTCTACTCATTTACTGTAGTCAAGCTGGACCGTGTTGGCAGCATTGCAGAGATAGGTGGCATCAGCCAGGTTAAAGTACAATTGGACATTGACAAGGGTCAAGGGGAGGAGGAAGAACATTTGACATTTTCCACTCATTTTATCTTCTCTATTGTCAAGACCAAATTTCAGTGGAGGTGAGTGTATATAAAATGTTTCTGAATTATACTTTGCAATATGATGTGGAGATATCCTTACCTGAATATACAGAATATTAAATGCATATGACTTCCAAGTATTGCTAAATGTCAACCATGCCCATGTTTTGTCTGTTTTTCATACTGGACATACTCATTTTCTAATTTATAAAAATTTAAAAAATAATTTTCTTACCAATAATGAGAAAACACTTTTCCACTCCTTAGTACTGCTCCTAAAACACGATTTCTTATAAATATGTTGACTTTGCTATAACATGCTTATGGATAAATGATAAAATTTAAAAATCTTCTCAGTTGACCAATGGGAGCCCTAGTAGTGGAATGGGTTCCCTGTTGAGCCGCTCACCACAGGGTCTGCGGTGTGAAACCACCAGCAGCAAGGAAAGAAAGGTCAGGCATTCTATTCCCATGGAGAGCTACAATCTCCGAAATCCAGAAAGCCACTTCTATTCCATCCTGTCAGGCTGCTATGAGTCAGAATAACTTCAATGGGCAGTGTGCTGCTTGCTTTATTTTTAATTAATTGACCAGTGTTGTATCTAAAGTATGGTACTTTGGCACATACCCCAGCTATCAATGGAAGGGGGAGTCCTTAAGTAGCTTATATTAACCTAATATCCGAACCTCCTTCCTCAAGGACCACTGGCTCCCTATAGGATGGGTTTGGGAATGGGGAGGGTGGGTAGTGTAAATGTGCTTTAACTTGGCTACAAATCTGAGGGGGGGAAGCCATCAGAGCAGATCCAGAATGACATCCCAATGTGCCCCAAATATGACATACCCAGACTGAGGAAACTGGACAACAGGAGGAAGACATTTCTGTTGATGAGTCCTTGGTAGCAGCATCTGTTCATTTTGATATATGGATAGCTGCAATTTAGCGATTGCCTCTGGGCACACATATTGAGGGGGCAATTTAGAGATTTTCCTTTGAACTCCTTCATTTGCTATACCCCTGAGGGGCATAATTTCAGATGGCATGACAAATGACATATTAATTATAAATATATTTTTTCAATAATGCCAATTTTATATGAAGGCTTCATTGGGTGAATTAGCAGGAATCAAATTAACTAAATCTGTAATAACAGACCATGGAGAAGCTCAATATCATCACTCAGAATAAGACCAGGGAGCGATTATGAAACAGACCATCAATTACACTAATACAAGTTCAAATTGAAGATTTAGAAAATGAAAATAAATACACCAGAGCCAAATTAAAACTTTGAAAATATTCCATATGAAGTTAAAGATTATCTCAACAATAGATGTGATGCATTGAACAGTAATAATGAAAGAATTTTAAGATAACATAGAGGACATTATACATGAATAAAGTCAAAGGTCATTATGAAGGTAATAAATAAAGGCAAGACAAAAATGTATCTCAGGAGAGATTCTGAAGCTTACCCTTGGACATAGAGTAGCTAAAATGGATGGAAGATATAGTGCATTAGCAAACAGAACATATGCTTTCAAAAATTTGCTAAAAAAAAACCCAAAGTGGCTCAATAAGACATGGTAATGATGTGTATAAGGATGTAATTAGGAAACCAAAATGGAAGAAGAAACACTCTACATTTGTCAAGCTAAAATAACTGAAGAAAAATCAACTCTTGGATCTAATATGGAAGTATTCCACGAGCAAAATATTGAATGATACAGAAAGTATTAAAAGATAATAGGAATGCACAATCTCTATATCAAAAATAATCAAAGTCCAACATTTTCAGAAGGTATTACATTATCAAGCACTATTGGTATTGAAAGAAGTATAAATTATATTGAAAAAAAGTGATAAAATATGTCTTCAGGACTGTCCCAACATATGAATTCAGTGCTCAAGATGTTCACTCATCTATGTCAAAAAATTGTGAGACAGCTACCTAGCCAATGTTTCAAAAAGAACCAGATGTTTAAGTTCCAAAAAAGGAGATGCAACTATGAGAAAATGATCAAGCAGAACCTTACACTGGACAACACACAGTTTGGTGCCTCAAATGCTAGACTTGTTTTTGGGTATATTTGGCTTGCTTACTCCAAAATTGGCATCTGCTTCCCCTTAAGCTTTAATTTATTTGTTCTTCAAAATCATTTTATTGGGGGTGTATACAACACTTATCACAATCCATGCATACACATCCACTGTGTCAAACACATTTGTACATTTGTTGCCATCATCATTAAAAAAACATTTTCTACTTGATCCCTTGGTATCAGTTTATGTTTCCCCTCCCTTTTCCCTTCCCCTTCTTCATGAACCCTTGATAATTTATAAATTATCTGAGGGATTGGCAACAGAAAAGCTCTAGTTATGAGATACAGAATATATGGTGCATATCACTTTTACTCAGCTTGCCTATAAAATAAGGATATTTTAGTGGTGTTAGTTAGCCTGACAGAAAGGAAGTACACACTAACTTTATGCAAAGTAGTTGCATTATACTAAATATTTAGATCAAGTTATACTCAGTTTGTATCTTTTGATCCAAAGATATATTTGAACAGTTAATATTACCTGAATATGGAACATTTACCAAGTATCTCTTTATTTTTATTAGAAACCGAGTAGTAGACTGTTTTGATTTATCTTACAGAGGGTTACTGTACAGTAAGTACGGAACCCTGGTGGCCTAGTGAGATACAGGCTTGACGGATAACCACAAGTTCAGCTATTTGAGTCTACCAAGCCACTCTGCAGGAGAAAGACCAGATGTTCTGCTCCCCTAAGTATTTGCAGTCTCAGCAACCCACAGGAGAAGTTCCGCCCTGTCCTACAGGGCCGCTATATGCTATAATCAACTGACTTGCAGTGAGTTTGGTACAATAAAGGATTCAAACATTCTGCTACTCAAAATTGGTATGGCAGAGTTCAAATTCCAGTCTTGTTCTAAGATGGCACAACTTATCCAAGTGTGCATAGAAAGTCTTAAAAGCACAAATATTTCAATAATCCCCTCCAAGGGGGACAGACAACAGAAAAGTGGGTGAAGAAAAACATCAGTCAGTGTAAGATATGAAAAAAAAATTATTATTAAATATAATAAATTATTAGAGGCTCAGAAGGAAGGGAGAGTGTGGGAGGGAAAAAAGTAAGGAGGAGATACCAAGGGCAGAAGTAGAAAGAAAGTATTTTTATTGTTGTTTTTTGAAAACACTTTAGAAATGATGATGGCAACATATGTACAAATGTACTTGACATGATGGATATATATGGATTGTAATAAGAGCTGTATGAGTCTCCGATAAATATGATTTTTAAAATTGAATGTTTCTTACAAAGATGTTTGGAGTTAACCTCGCCTCCAAAATATTTAATATGGATTATCCATTGATGTCAATATATTAAATTTTCTTCCGAAATTTTTACCGCATTGAATAAAGAAATATTTAGATCTTCAAAATATTTATGAAAATTGATGCCAAATAAGATCCTTGCTTTTCTAAAAATGTCTCGTGCAGCAGATTTACTCCGTGCAAAATGTCTTTTGAGCTCTTGACTGCTGCTTCCATGTGGATCTGAGCAAGATAAAACTTTACAACTTCAAATTTTTCTCCAATTATCATGATGTTACCTATTGATCCAGTTGTAAGGATTTGAGTATCCTTTACTGTGAGTCATAACCATGCAATCCTTAATCATTATTAGCAAGAGTTTTAAATCCTTCTCACTCTCAGCATGCAAAGTTGTGTCATTTGAATGTCACAGGTTGTTTAATAAGCCTTCCTCCAATCCTATTGCCACATCCATCATCATATGAGTGAGGTCCCTGATTATGTGCTCACGATACAGACTGAACAAGTATGCTGAGGATACAACTCTGAAACACATCTTTCTTGAGTTTAAATCATACTGTAGTTCCTTGTTCTGTTCACACAACTGCCTCTTGGTCTATGTACAAGTTCCAAATAAGCACTATTAAGTGTTCTAGAATTCCCATTGTTGTCAAGGTAATCCATTGTTTCTTAAGATCCATATAGTCAAATGTCTTGGCTTAGTCCATAAAACACAAGTAGACATCTTTCCAACATGCTTGGCTTTCAGATAAGATCCACATGGCATGCACAATGTTAACTTTTGTTCCAACCCTCTTCTGAATCCAGTGTGAACCTTTGGCAGTCTCTTGTCAATGTACTTTTGCAATAATTGTTTAGAGATCTTCAACAAAATTTTACTTACATTCAATACCAATAATATAGTTCTATAGTTTAACCATTTTGTTAGAGCACAAAATAGATCTCCAATCAGTTGGTCAAGTAGTTATCTTTCAAATTTCTTGGCATAGAGCAATGAGTGCTTCCAGTGCTTCATCAGCTTAATGGAATATTTAAATTGGTAGTCCATCAATTCCTGGAGCCTTTCTTTTGGCTAATGCTTTCAGTAAAGTTTGAACTTCTTCCTTCCATTATAAACCAGTGGTTAGTGCTCACGTACTACCTTCTAAAATGTGGGAATGTTGACTAGTTCTTTTTGGTACAGCGACACTTTATTATTTCCATCTGCATCCTGCACTATTCAATATTTTTCTCATAGAATATTTCAAGATTGAAGATAGAGGCATGGGTTTTTTCATGAATTCTTTGAATTTCAGATATAGAGTATGTTCTTCCCTTTTGGCTTTTTAATTCTAGATCTTTTACATTTCATTATAACATTTGACTATGTCATCTCAAGTTGCCTTTTGAAATGTTCTATTCAGCTCTTTGACTTCATCCCTTTTCTATTTTTTTTTAGCTACAGGAATGTATAGGTATAGGCTTAAAAGCACTTGGGCTTATAAGTTATTCCAAATACGGTGCATTGAATGAAAAAGTGAAGTTCACTAAGACTAGACACAAGGAAGGATATTCAGAGAGCATGCAGAAGCAGAACAATCAGAAAAAGAAGGGCCAATGATCATCAATGGTGCCCTGGTGGTATAGTGGGCTATGAAAAGAGCTACTGACCACAAAATTAGTGGTTCAAACACATCAGTGGGTCTATGGGGAAAATCTGATGCTTTCTCTTGGAAACCTAGAGAGACAATTCTATTCTGTCCAATAGGGCCACTATGAGAAGGAATCGACTTGATGCAGGTGAGTTGTTGTCATTATCTTTTAGTAGTCA
Source organism: Nesogale talazaci (assembly GCA_004026705.1). Lineage (NCBI taxonomy): Eukaryota > Metazoa > Chordata > Mammalia > Afrosoricida > Tenrecidae > Nesogale > Nesogale talazaci. The sequence goes on from PVJH01003227.1 coordinate 5,422, forward strand.
TGAGGAAATGAGAATGTCATGTAAGGCTTAGTATATAGAGGCAGAAAGGAAGGACATGGATGGCAGCGGGATTGCAGTCAAGGCATATACTATATTTTTCAGACCATAAGATGCACCAAACCATAAGACACATCCAGTTTTGACAGAAGGAAAGAAAAAAAAAATTCTGAACCAAATAGTATCAGTATACTGGTAAAATGTTCTGGGGTACTACACCTTTGGACCATAAGACATATCCTCATTTTCCTCCTACTTTTGGGGGAAAAAAAGGTGCATCTTATGGTCCTAAAAATATGGTAACTAAAATCCAGAAAATGACTATTAAGCTTCACAATGAGGTAACCCCAGAAAGAATAGTTCCATTGGAAAGATGTGAACAGAAATCAGATTGGCATGCATTATATAAACAGGAGGCAAGAATACAGCTTATAGATAACATTTTGCAAAAAACCATCAGTTACTATGGGAAGAACACCAAAGAAAGATAATAGAAGTATATGATCCATTATTCAAAATGTTTGGGGCAATAGGGCTTGTTAGATGTTAAGAATCTTTCAGAATCCAGGTGGATAATATAAGGTGTACTAGTAGATGCATATTTTATAACAAATAATAGTCAAGCATGTTAATATATTTAGGTAAAAAATCATATTTAAATAAATAATTTGTGAATGCTATTTATTGTTTTGTTGCCTTACCACACATTGATGGGGAGAGAAATAAAACACAGTTTTGAGAGCACTTTACGCCTCTGAATTTCTGCTAAGATGGGGGATCTATATTCAAAACACAAAAAATGTATCTGAGAGATTGACTCACAGACATAAAGTCAGTTCTGATTCCAAGCAAACTATAGGACTGGAAAGAAGTTCCCTGGGGAGACTTGTGATTATAAATCTTTATGAAAGCTGCAAACTTCATCTTTGTGGAGCAGCTGATAGTTTCAAACTGCTTGACTTTAGGTTAGCAGCCCAATGTGTAACCACTATGTCAAGAGGGCTCCTTATCTGAGAGACTGTGTTAACTAAAGTGTTTGAAGTAGCATATGGGTTAGTAGGATGTTCAGTTGCCTACATTATAGGCTGTCAAATCTTGCATTTAACTCTGTCTCTCTCTCTCTGTCTCCCTCTGTCATTCTTTCCATACAAGCACACACACACAAACACACATAGTGATCTTACAGGGCATAGCAGTGTAGAACAGCCCCCTAGCACTTCTGGACACAGACTGCCCATTATTATCTTGATGGGTGGTTGCTATGTTAGAACTGCACACCTTTTGGTTAGCACCCTGTGGCAGTCATGTGCTTATGTTAATTTTATGTCTATAATGTAGGGGTGGAGTCTAGCCTGTTAATCTGGAGATAGCCATTGAGTAGCCAATGAGGCCTCTATGTAGGCATGGCTTTCTCCTGAGACTTCTGGGAAATCTCGCGATATTTCCCTCGTGAAGATGAGAAGCTATCTCCCCAGTTGCTGAGTTAGTCTCAGAGACGATGAATCATGGAAAAGACAAGATGGCAGCCTCTGATAAGTTGGAGGAGCTGGCGGAGAGACCACACGGCTTTGCCCTGATGGACCCAGACCTCTGAAACTGGAGTGGCATGCTGTTGATGGACCCTGAGCCCTGGAAGGGGGAGCCATGGGGAGACCCCTACCAGCGCCAGAATTCTGCACCCACTGACCTGTGACTTCGTGAGTTGGAAGGAGACTTTGTAGACTGATTTCGGGCATACGGGTTAATATCGGACTTATGACTTTGAACTGGACTGGGCTGGAATGCCTTCTCAGTGTCACATTCCTTTTGTATATAAACCCTTTCCTTATATGGATATGCGTGCCCTTGAATTTGTTCCTCTAGTCTACCCGGACTAACACACACCCTTAACACTTAACAGGATGTGCCACCAGGGTTCTATATTAATGAGGGTGGGTGGGCATGTGTACACACACTTGAATATAGCCTTCCAGCTCTACAACCCAAATTTGGCATAGGATTTGTCATCTAATTGTGTAAAAATTCTTTTGGACTCATTGCTTTAAATGGAATAAAATTTCCTTTACTTCTTACTTCCAATCTCATGAAAATCATCATGACTATAAGAAATGAATATGAATTTATGAAATTAATATATATTTTGAATAACAGGAAAGAACATACAAATGAGCTTCAAAAAATTTCTAGGAAAATTGAATGAAAAGATAATGTTAGCTTCCCCCAAATTTTGTGAAATCCGTTTGTATAGCAACAAGTTACAACTGATGAATTTTTAAATTAGAATTGCGTTGGACGCTCTGGAGATAAAATATAAAACAAATGTGGCAATCAAATACTGTGACTCTCCAATACCAATCATGAGTGAAAGGAAAATAGAATGTGAGCAGGATCTTTTTATTCCAATTCTTCTCCTGGAACCTAAAACCACAAACTTTCTCAATTTTAATGTACCAGCATAAAGTGAATTTCATTTACAAAATTTATCTTAGCAGTTTGCTATATGTTCAAACAGTGAACTGTAACATCCAATGTTCCAGTGGAATTTCTGATACTCTGATACTTCCAAACACTTGCAACAGTCCCCCTGTCTTCTAAGCACATGTGAAAGGGTCTGGGCAGGAAATGGTAGTCTAATCTATATCCAGGATTTACTGACAAAACTGAGATTAGATTAGAAGCAACATTTTTGTGACATGCAGACAAAGCCTGACAACATTCCCACAGTTAAATACTATACTCATTACTCTGAAGCCAAGGACTTGACCTCTGGATTTATTTTCACCTGTTTCATTCCTAGGAACACAAAAGGACTTTCCCATGAAATCCTTACAAGTGACTTAATGGTAGACGTTGGATATTATTGATACACTCAGATGAATCAAGTGCATCCAATATCCTTTATCTCTCAACCAAATCAGAGAGCCTACTTTCCCAGGGAATAACAATCATTACAGTCCAGTGGGTCTTGCTTTTCCAGTCGTGTCGGTGGCAGCTGGCTCCTAGGAAGTTGCTCGGGAATTGAAAGGCAGCAGCCTGGGGAGGGACAGATGGCTCCTTTAGGTTTATTTCCACTGAACACTGCAGCTGTGAAGCCCACTAACGTTCCAAGTGTCCATAAAATGTCTGCAGAAGGGGTGTAACCAAAAGGAAGCCAGAAAGCTCCCATCCTGATATGTTCCTTTCTGCTTCTGTGGAATTAGACCCATGAATATTAAAAGCCAAAACCTAGTAGACATCCATCTATCCCAGCTCACAATCCAAATGCCTAATGAAACCACATGAATCAGCCAAAACTGATTAGAATCATATTTTCTTCATTAAATTTTTAAAAAGCAACATGGCAAATGCCATTGAAAGCAATCAAGACAGTAAAGAATGGCATTCCATTGGTGAAAAGGATTTTAAGAGCAGACTGTTTATTTTTATCATTAGAAATAGGAATTATTGATTTTCATATTTGTTTCTGAAATTAAAAATGGTTCAAAGACATCCTGAAAATACCATGATAAGATGTTTACTGCATTTCTTGATTCCAGAAGTTCCCCCAAAATATGGAGTTAAACAATACTTCAATTGAAATGGGCACCATTAAAATTTAATTACAGGACAGAATTTAAAAACAACCAATGAGCACTGAAAAACAGTACAGAAGCATGTTCATATAAAATGTAAGTACCCTATTGTGCATAAATGCATACTTTATAAATATAAAATAAACATGTCAACAATTTTTCAAATATTTATAATTTCAAAAAATATTTATATTTTCAAACAAATAAAGATCCAAGTTTAGGAAACAAAAACTGTCTCTGCTTTATCAATCAACAACCTTTCAATGTGGTACCTGCATTTTAAAAGACATAGCCCAAACTATCCTAATAGATCTTAAAGGTTTCTACTTCATCTTTGGGACTTTCACTCTTTGAAAAGATCCAAAAAGGCATAGGATCAAAGTAGAGGTCTATGTTCATCAGAAAGAGTTACAGATTAAAAAACAAACAAAAACCTCTTTGTGTTTGTGTATAGGTGTGGATATCTACTTGTATACATAAACAAACGAGGAGATTTGTGCACACATGTGCATGCTTTGTATAGGTGTACACATGCACAAGTGTGTGTCTATATCTATATTAGGATGCCAAGATTTGATATTGAAGAAACAAAGAGTTGAATTGTGTGATGAGATTTATGTCTCCACTTACAGATACAATGTTAACTACTAGAGTCAGCAGAGAAAGTCAAGCTATTATTACATTGTTTTTTACTTTGATAATTTTTAAAAAGGATATAGGAGGATAAATGCAAACAGAAGAGAATAAATGCAAACAGTGTTATAAATGAAAATACAGGTGTCAACATACTTGAGTGCCTTCAATGTACTAGTTAAAAAAAGTCAGTGATGAACAGAAGTGCTCAATATTTCCTATTATTTGAATTCCTTTAGTAGTCTGGTAAAGCAGATGAACTGCTCACCATAATGAAAGCTTGCTTACTGAGTGGGTTGCCTCTGGGTTCTTAATTTGGGAAGCTGAGCTTGCTGACCCATGAAAGTGGAGCTGAGTACCTTAGGACTGAGGCTTACTGGGGCAAGGTGCCTCTGGGTACCTCATTCGGGGAACTGACTTTCTGACGCATGGAGCTTTTGCTGAATGGCTTCAGGTTGAGACTGACAGCAGAGTGGTACGCCCCATATGGGCATTTATTAGCAAACCTAAAATGTTGTAACTTGTCCTGGTAAACAACTACCCTGAGCATTTTTCACTGGTATTACAACATGTTTGAGGTGCTATTTAAAGTTGGTGAAGATTTCAGGAGTTAAAGCTTGAGGGAGGTCATAGAGATGACAAAGAGGATGACCAGAATTCAAACCCAGGCAATGTGACTCCCCGGGCTGATGGTCATTTCTCCTGTGGAAACTTCCACCAATTCAAGACATTAAACTTTCACAATTGCACAAGTCATTAAGAGCTAAACTGTAGACAAGAATCCTATAGACACACAAGCATAGGCTTGTACATCTACACACACTACACAAATCAAAAGAACAAATTATAGTATGGCTATAATAACCAGATGAAAATAGGAAGCCATAAAGGTTTTTAAAAATAGGCAGTAAAGGCTGCAATAAACTAAAAATACATGTTGAGTAATGAAATCTATAATTATTATCATAAAAAGAAAACAGCTTGGTTAAGGTGATACAGGAAAAATTCCAACCTGTACTTTAATGTATCTTACCCTTCTTTTCTAACAACAATCATCTCCAGAGGGTTCCCACTATAATCTACCACAACAAAATAGTGTGGCTTTGAGAAAATGACATGCTGGTGAGCCTATTACCTGCCAGATGCTGCATACCCAAACCAACCTTTAACACATGTAATAAATGCCATCGCACACCATTGGTGCTGACGAGGCAGTGGAGACAACATAGCTTCAGCCCTGTCTACAAAGTGGTGACCCCGATGAGAAAACCAAGGAAATTGTCCCACAGAGTGACAGAGCTGGTAACTAGTGTAATTTTTAAAGCTTCATTCTGTGTATATATAGCCATACTAGACACCATACACTATACAAGAAGGTGACCTCGTAAAATGTGTAGACTGGAAAATGACTTCTCCCTGTAGTGACTTTGTTATATTTTGGTATGGCAAAATTAAAAAAAATTAACCAGTAGATTATATCTATGTAAATATTACCAGATATTTCTGGCAAACTATCTCCAAAATATTGTCCATATATCCCTTATCCTAATTAATTAAGGGAATCTCACATCTACAATCAAAGATGAAAGCATGCTTTCTTTCTTGTTTTTAAATGTGACATTGGTTGACAATCATCCTCATCGCTCTTTTGAAACTATGTACCTCGTTTACATAGCAACGTTGCAGATTTAATCATTTTTAGCTAATCACAGAGAATTTCAGTAAGAAAAATAAATTGGCAGAAAAGTTAACCTCTGGCATGAAAATGACTCTGAAGTATACTATCATCTTCCTAACTCCTTTTATTTCCTCTGAGTGGGCTCCTCTCAAACGTGACAATCACCAGACGGCGCGGGGGTGGGGTGGGGGGAGAAGGGGTGTGGCGGGCAGTGCTCTTTGTGCTGTGCACAGGCTTCCTTGGAGCTGGAGCCGGACCCGACAGCCCCGAACTCCAGCGTGCAAGTGCTTCTTCTGAGTGGGATGCTTGAGACTTTAAAATGTGTTTTCCTTCCTAAAATAGACTATCCTCTGAGGACCTGCTTCTTCAATGTCGCGTGCCTCAGATGACATGACTGCAACTGGAACTACAATTGGACCCTACATTTTACCCACTCATTGATTCACGAGTCAGTCCCCTTGAACTCTCAGCACACACACACACACACACACACACACACACACACACCGCTCAGCTTCCGGATTTCCTTACTTCTAAGACTCTCTGTGACTACTCCTTGCAAAAGCTCTCCCTGGAGCCCAGCACTAGCTGGAGAGAGAAAGCCCAGCTCTCTGCAGTGGACCACAGTAAGTGAGCTACTCACAGCCCATAGCCTATGCAGGCTCAAAGATAGAACTTTCTGACCGGGGGAAATGGTGTCAGCATTTATTGGTGTTGGTCTTCTGAGCACTGTCCTGAACAGTGGTACACAGCTCCTGCCACTCCTCCTCTCCTGTTAGCTGACACCTTTGCTATCAGAGCAGTTGTCACTAACAATCTCTACACTTGTAAGTTGCTGCTTCTAATCTGTGTGTAAATTAAGAGCCTACCACTGAGCGATCACCAAGACTCAGGAGAGCATGTTAGCAGGTTTTATGGAAGCCATTTTCTTTCTTCTTGAAACGATCCTTATCTAATCCTATGGTCTCAAAAAAAATGGACTCTGTCTGCAAGGGGTGGCCCTGTGGTGTTACTGGGGAAAACACTAGAATGAAAGTGATCCTGTCGGACAGGGTTCTGGAGAAAAGACTAGAATCAAAGATGGGCATACACATTGCTTCGAGACCAGGTGCCATTACTCAGTCTAGGACACTGTAGATTCATAAAACCTCTCTGTGTCCCATTTCCTCAGGAGTTAAATGGATATCTCCATACCCATGCTTAACACTAAGTGACTGAGGTTCAGTGGATCGAATATAGAATTAGTCTGCAGGGTCCACAGACTATGGCTCAAAGGCTAAATTTAACTTGCTTCCTGCTTTTTTAACTAAAATGTTCTTAGACCCAACCTTACTTATCCCATTATGGGTTGTCCATGACATCTTTGGTACTACATTGGCAGAGTTCAGTATTTACGACATGGACTGCATGGTTCACAAAGCTGAAAAATATTTATTATCCTGACCATTACAAGGAAAATTATCAGGATGAGCTTATCAGGAAATGTTTTATGTTAAAGCATATAAGACCTCACTTTCTCCCCCAAAGTCCAGCTCCTTAATATGGCCTCTTTTCATTAAGTCCAGAGGCTTAACAGAAAATATTCAACAGTAATAATCGTAGTTATAGGGATGACACACGAGAAAGGCATTATACAACATTTCTGCTATGTAAACCATTTCCCAGAACATCAGAAATTTCTAAGAACAATTTGATTATTAAAAGAATAATTAGCCCAGATCAGAGATCTATTTGAGGTATTTTTTAGGAGTAAAAAATCAGCACCAAATTATTCCTATTGTGTCTCACAGCAAAGAGGGTGACAAAGCTGCCCAGAATTGCCAGTGCCAAACACATTGTGCAAGCTCAAATATTAATCAAACTGACATCTCCAGTTTTTCCCCTTTCTAATCAGACTGAAACATCATGGGACATCCAGCAGATCAATACGCAAAACGGGATGGTCTCATCACTCCCAACCTGGCAGGGGAGCATATTCACCCAGAAGATGAAGGGGCCAGTATTATAAAAAATACTTCTTCCCCCCACCCAGAAAATACTCTTCCATTTTAATGGCTTGCCTCTGCAATGAGTTGTGTGTGCCCACCTATGACCCCTGACTCTCCCCTATCATGCTCCTACCTGGTCAATTGCCAGAGAAAAACAAACAAACAAAATTGATTTTGATTTCAAGATAAAATGGCCATGGAAATAGCCATTAAAATGTACTAGTGCAGACGCATGAAAATCACCACCACCCTTCGAAATAAAGCCCATCGCCATCAAGTGACTCTGACTAACAATGACCCTAAATGATAAAGCAAACTGCCCTAAAGGGTTTCCAAAGCAGCAACCTTCTTTATGGAAGCAGACATTCTCAACTGTCTCCTGCACAGTAGCTAGGGGATTAGAATGGCTGACCTATTTTTTTTAACAGTTGAGCATTTAACCATTGTGCCACCAAGTCTCCAAAGTGAAAATCATCTGTATGAAGCATTGTGAATAACTGAAGAAGCCTGACAGCGTGTCTTCTACACCTGGGGAAGGGGGGGCTCAAGGACTTACCCTGCTCACCATGTATTTAACTTCACACAAAGAAAGACTTTGGGTACCCTTACAAATTCATTACTTTTAGTTTCATGGGTCTTCTTCAGCCTTTTCTTTCTTTATCCTGTTGCCCAAGCCTCCATAGCCCACTGTGAACTCCTGTTTTTTCTTTAAAAGCTCCAAAGTTTCCATAGTGTAGAAAGAATGGCTAATGTAAATTTACCTAGTCTCCGTGTCTTTATTAGAGGCAGAATACTAGGAGGAAAATAAGGTGTGTTCCCTGACAAAACAGAGTCTGAAGTCTGTGAGGAGGATAGTTCTAGGAAAAGAGAAAGAGCAGAAGTCTGTGAAAACCAAATGAATTAAAAAGTGTAAATACCTGGAGATCTGTGACATGGCCACTGTAAGTGAGGTATTAAAAGCCGAAAGTCAGGAAACTCATCTAAGAGCCACTAAAATTGACTAATGTTAGGGTGAACTCATGTGGACTTAATCTGCTAAGGCCCAAGAACATTTGGGTAGGTTCATTCATTCATGTTGTTACTCATTCATGGGTCAGGTATATTGGTGGACTGATTCTATATACTCATCTTATTTGTTCTCTCTTAACCAGTAGTTTTCCACTAATTCATAAATATGGACAACTGATTTCAGATTTTTTTCATCTTTATAGGAAAAGGATAAAATCATAATCTATATAGTATAGTATAGATATACATAATTTATGCAGTATAGTATAGTAAACATGATGAAAGCATTTTAGTCAGCTGAAATGGCTTGAAAAGAAAAAAGTTCTTTAGTTCATTAAATTTTAAGCAAAGTTGTAATCACAGAGTTAAAGGTAACTTCACAGCTAAGCCAATACCAGACACAATACTTCTATGGCATTGCTGACACATGTAATAGAAGTGAGTATGGGGAAAAATTATAGAGCTCTGAGAAGGTAGCCAGTTGCCTGATGCTTGGAAAACACATATAAAAGCATTGATAAAATTATTAGCAATATTACAACCAATTGTAATCTCCATCTAATGTGGAGTTGAGGATTTTATAAAATACTAATATAAATACCCAAGGGATCAACAGCCTCATTTCGAACTACTATCAATCATACAGTTAATTTGGCACTAAACATATTGTATAAAAAGCTATGTAAATAACAAACCATAGTTGACTCCTGAATTGAACTGTGATGTGTCCATAATGAACAATATACAGATATTGACCAGTTTATAAAACCTACTCCTTCCTATCTTCGTCCTTCTCTGTGTCTTGCTCTGTATATAGAAGATTGACACCTAGAATTGTCCTTTTGCCCTCTAACATGGAATTAAAGCAATGAAAATACAGGCCTCATCAGATCCAGCTGGCACTTGCCTCCCCAAATTTTACTGTCATTGAGTTGATTCTGACTCACAGCAATCTTCAAGTTTCAGAGGCTGTAACTTCTTATGGAAGCAGTTAGCTTCATCTTTCTCCTTCCGAGTTTTGCTAAGTTTGAACAACTTATCTTGGGGTCAGCAGCTCAATGCCTAATCCCCTGTGCGAACATTAGTTTGTCCTCGTATCTCTTTCATCTTAAGGTAAAAAGAGCTTCCTAATATAGCAATGTGCCTGGGTGGTGGGGGCCTCACCATCAGTTCCTTGTATGCACCCTAGTCCCTACCACAACTTTCTAAGTAATCATTTCATTAAAGCTCTTCATTTGACTCACCTGGGTTCAATTTGATTTTCTGCCAGGAACCAATGTAGGCATTTATCTATTGCTATAGAAAGATGTCAGACAGAATGTCACATTATTAAAAGCAGTTATTTTGAGGTGGTGGGATACGCTTAGGCTCTGTTTTTGTTTTATGCATATCTGTATTTTTGAAAGTTTTACATTTGCTTATACTACTGGGTAGTAAAATAATTTTAAATGGAAGTTGAGTTTTAATCTGAAGAAGTACTAGTAATCTTTCATCATTGCTTCCTTTCCCACACCACCAAAGTGGACATAAGTAAAATAATTGGATAGTCAGAAAAATGACACAAGATGAAGCAAGGGAATCATGAACCTTGCGATATAAATATTACTTATTTTTCTTATATCCTATTTTCTTAGAAAAATGTTAGATTACTATATGTTCACAAAGGAATATATAGTAATGGAAGCATTACAACTGTATACTTTTATATGTAATATATTAAGAGGCTTCAAAAAGTTCATGGAAAAATGGAATTAAAAGGCAATGTAATTTGTCCATGATTTTTGGTAGCCCCCCATTTATTTTACAGATTCAGTTTTCATAAGCAGAAGTCAAGATATTAGAGGAGTGCAAGAGTTAAAAACAATGCCTTTATGTACTTGCAATTACAGTGGCTTGTGAGTATATAGATATGTGGGTAGACACACTGACTATATAGATGTAAGATGATATTTGTACATGGGTATTTATCTTTGCTGCAAACATATCCATAAACTTGGTGAACCATACAGAAAGAAAATTTGTGAAAAATGCTTAGGACATAATCAATGAATTGTTGATGCAGAGGATTCAGGAAACACCAAAGTTCGTTGTCATACCACAGTGCACAAAGATAAACATTCCAAATACTACTTTCATGAATATCAACTGGGGTCTTCTTAAAAGATAGTGAACAGCCATCTAGGATGCAACTCTTGGTCTCCATCCAGAGGAAAGAAGAGTGATGAAAATTACAAACACATGGAAACAATTAGATCAATGGACTAATGGACCACAAGAACGGTGACTACTCTGACACAAGTAGAACTAGATAGTGCCAGGCCAGCACTACCAACTTCTGAAAGGGATCCCAATAGGAGATCTTGAATAGAGTGGGACAAGAAAAGTGGAACAGAGCTCAATATTATAGAAAAAGACCAAGTTTATTGGTCAGATAGAGACTGGTGAAACTCCCAAGACTAGGTCTTGAGACACACTTCAGGTTTGGAAATGAACTCACTCTGTGATTCAGCGTTCAGCCATACAATAGACAGGCTTGTAATGGAAACGATAGCACTATTTGGGCACTTAGGCTATTCAGCCATTAGAATAAAAAGAATAGGCCAAAGTGGAAGAGCATTAGGAAAGAATGAAGAATGGAGACTGGAAGGAAACATATGGAAGAAGTGGAATAAGTTTTGCTACACTGTGGGAATCACAATTAATGAAATTTAAAGAAAAAGGGTATGGAAAATGAATTTGCTCTACAAACCTTCATCCAAACCACAATAAAAAGCTAACTTTTAAAACATCAAGAGGTTGATACATCCCTTGCTAATAATATTGGTAGCAAAAATAATATAACATTTCACTATGGCTGAAGCACTGCTTACAAGCATTGTAGGTATTTGCCAAGTTTAATCATAACAGGAGTGCCAAATGACTATTTCCATTTGACAAAAGAAAAGTGCAGGAAGACTGAGTCCTTTACTCAATATCACAGTTACTGGCAGATCCTGGAGGCAAGCTCAGGCTTTAGAGTCTATATCTCCAACCATTACATTTGCCAGCTTTTCTGAGTGACATTTTAAGAATATGAAAACTCTAATTTAGGTTAGCAGCACCCTTCAAACTGGATCTGTAAGTGATTCACTGTGTAATCTTTTTAACATTAACCTGATTTCTCATAGGAAAGAATGGGTATGGTTGTGTCCAACCAAACTTTAATAACAAAAATAGCCATGAGGTTAGATGTGGCTGAACCATCGCGGTTTGTAGACCCACCTGAGACTGATTAACGTCAATCTTTCTTTTGAAAGTCCATTACCTGTTATAATACATCATTCTTACATCTCAGAGCCGAAGAGTCCTCATTAATTCAATGGAGAATTAAAACCTCTTCTATCTCCCAACTCCAGAAACTATGAGAATCTAATAATGAAATGAGCACAAATGTGTGTCAAAGCCACAAGGAAAGGGATGATCATCGGGCCAAAGTAGGTTGCCTTCAGTTGTGGAGTGCCATCCTATGGGCTTCCACTTCAGCCATCCATTGTTTCAAGCATCAACAGCAATGCACACAAGATGTAAAGAAAATTGCAATTATTTTGGTGAAGGGTGACTCTAAACTATAATTTCATAAACTATCCAGACTATTAATAAAACTCGCCATAAAACCACCAGTGATTAATCAATAAGAATTCAAGGAACAGTTCCATTGAATTGTTCTCTCAAACAAACTCTCAACTCACATGTATTCATTACTTTGTCTTTTTTGAGATGGTCCCAGAATTTGACTCTGAGTTGGGAGCCTAGTGGATATGAGTTGTGCTGCTAAGTGAAAAGTCGGCAGTTTGAAATCACCAGCCGCTCAGAGGCTGAAAGAGGAAGCCGTCTACTCCTGTAAAGACCTGTAAAGTCTCAGAGACCCACTGGGACCATGTTACCCTGCCCTAGCAGTCAGAATCAACTTAGAGACAGGGAATGTTTTCTGTTGTTTTCCCCTCATACCTTCAGTTACATAGTGAAACTTTTTGGAAAGTTTTAAAATTCAAACTGCACACTCTTTACCCTATGACAGCAAAAGTTCAACTGAGCCACTCAGTTTTCAGTTTCGCTGACTCAACCTTTTAGGGTTTTGTAATTAATTATATTCCATTATTACTGATCATCAATTAGCTCAAAACGCTGCTTGAGATGGTGAGTATGCTGAAGGAGGCAGAATTTAATGATAATTTGAGACTGGTAGGACACTAAATTTCACTCTTGTTAATAATTAAAGTAGATAACTTATGTTTTTATTTATAGCTTCCAGAAATATCTGGCTCATTCCTGTGCACTGCCCTGTCAGCTAATCATCAGTTGGTCAGGATCTGACTTATACCATTGTGTTTTATTTTCCACACATGCCTTCCACGGAAGCTATTAAATACAGTCAAACCAAAGATTAAAGCAAAGGGAAATGGACTCAGTGTCATTCCTGGAACTCCATCCTAACAAATGCTTTGATGTCATAAAGGTACAAAGGATGGAAGGAAGCAAAAATTTCAATTTACCTGTTTCGATTTCCCAGATATACACAGAGTCATCTGCACATCCAACGATTAAAAAATTCTCAACAGGGTGCCATTTTATCACCCTCACGGGGAACAGGTGCTTCCGGGCAAGTAGGAGACAAGTCCTCTCCTGCAGGTGGAGGAGAGCCACTGACTGGCCACTACACACACAGCAAATCATCTGATCGCCTCTGAACTGTGGACCAAAAAAAAAAAAAAAAAATCAAAAGATCAAAAAATCAAAACCCCAAACAAAACAACAGCACTCTTAGATAAGTATTCAAATTTGTTTTTGTCAAGATTAAATCAGATTTTTCTTCCCAGTAACATCTAATATTTCTACCCAAACCCTCATTTAGCCCTCTGCTTTCTCCAACATGTCTCCAGTTAATCCTCCGATGGGGTCCTTTAAACAACCTCTCAGGAAGGTCAGGAGACACAAGTCAATGGAGAATTCCAGGCTAGATCTACTTATAAGATAAACGAAGGACTTGACCATCAGCAAAATCAGGCAAGGAGGCAGACATCGGAAATAATGCAGAATAAAATAAACCCCAGAACTAATTTGTTGCCACAAAAAGAAGCTATTTGTAGACTCAAGCTTGGGCCCAAGGGTATCATGAGCTGATATTTTCCACTTAGAGCCTCAAAATGTGATTTGGTGCTGTTCCCAGAACTATACCGAATCTGTTCAAACAGGAAGCACAGCGTGGACACAATCTAAAAGAGGTAAGCATTAGGTAGTTCCAAAAGAAAGTACAGCTTCAAAGACACAGGATCCAAAAATAGGCTCACAGGAGGAAAATCTTTAAGATACTTCTAAAGTAGCACCTTGAGCACAGTTTAAGACAATGACTACCTTTGCTAGGGGATCTCTGCTAAGACTAACGGGAGAGAAATTAACAGCGCAGCTCTGTGTCCCACCATAAGTGATATCTAGGAATGCATTTCAAAAAGTTTACAGAAAAGTGGTATTTTTTCAGCAAACTTTTTAAAGTCTCCATGTGACTATCATTAATTAACTCAGAGAGAAGGGTGTTCAAGTATCTCTTCTCCTCCCTGCTTCTCTTCTAACAATTTCACGAAACTCCTGTTTTCCTGCAGGCTCCAAACCAGGGCTTTGAGGGCTATTGCATATATCTGTTGTGGTTTTTTGAGACTTTCCAATACAAATCATTAATAACTAACTCTGAGTGTGTGTTATCTTTCCTAATTCTTTTTCAGAAGACTACCGAAAAAATTTAAAAATTCACAAAAGGACAGATGTGATAGATAAGGATGCTAGATTTGTACAAGAGATTAGAAACCAATGACTTTCCAACATTATTAGAAAATTAATTAGAAAATTAATTCAGCCCACAGCTTCTACAATGAGCAGTTCATTATGCAACAGAGGTCTTAAACACTCACACACACACACACACACACACACAAGTCAAACAAACAACCTCATTGTCCCTGAATCCATTCTGCCTCATCGTGACCCTATAAGGACAGAGGAAGACTGCCCCTATGTGTTTCCAAGACTATAACTTTTTTATGGGAGTAGAAATCTCATGTTTCTCTCACAGAGCAGCTAGTAGTTTTGAACTGCTCACCTGCACTTAGCAACCCAATGCATAACCCACAATGCCATCATAGCTCCTATAACACAACACACACACACACACACCACCACCACCACCACCACCACCACCAGTCTATGGTCAGGAGGGGGCATATGCTAATGACCCATACTGTGCCAATAAGATTCTGTTTTCTAGGAATTTGAAATTGTGCAACTAAAAAGGGTCATAAAAAGAAGATATAACATGAAACTAACTAGAACAGATGCTTTGGAAGTAGGGGTGGGTGTGGGGAATCAAAGACTAAACTAGATTTGGAATCTATAGTCGATATTCTGCAGGGCCTAGTAATAGTACTTTGACCTGGATGTATGAAAATTATCTCTTACACACTTTTAGTAACTTTCCTTTTTATCTGCCTTAGTTTAAATGGGTTTGAGGATGAAGAAGCAGGCAAGTGAGTGAAAGCAGTGCCTAGTAATGCTAGTAGTCAGTAGGGAAAGGCTGTCACTAGAGTGCTGAAACTTGGAGAAAAATATGATTTAAGAAAGAAGAGTGGTAGCAGGGAAAGAGTTTCAGGAATAAGGGGTATATATCAATGCATCCCAAATATTCTCATGCAAGTTTTATTTTGTTTATCACTTAATCCTGTTTCACTGTAGTTGCTTTTAAATCATGTATGTCAAACTACATAACTACAAACTCCATAAGGGACATACTACAAAAGAATGGCTTAAAGTAAATTTAAAGTAAATGCTGAGTTGACTTTGGAGCTGGCCATTTATAATATTAGTATGAGGTTATAATTTTTGCAAAGCAATGAAACAACTTATAAAAGCACCTATGTTAATCATTGCCTTTTTTTACAGTGGAAAGTGAAGAGTGGTTCATTCATATCTTAACAAAGGTATCAATTCATCTTAGAGCTAAATTTGATGTCTCAGTAGAAAATAAAACCAATTCATTTTTCCCAGGACAAAGAATAATCTCTTTAAATGTATTAAAATTCATTATTTGTTAACTAAATTAATGAGCAAACAGTAAGAAAAATAAAACATAAAAATGTATCCCTATTATTAGAATGGCAAATGGTAAAGACACAAATTAATTCCTAATTTATGGACATAGCATTATTTGAATTGTTTTATGTGGAGTGCCATTTACTGTTATAATTTTAAAAATCCAATTTCATGAAGACACAGAAGCAGAAAAATATTAGTACTTAAGAGAAATACATATTTAAAGAGAGAGAACTAATTCATATAAAATCAATTGTTTACCAAATTTCTGCTTTGGTATCAAATTATTTGTATAATACAAATTATTACAGTAAATTGCATGTAGAGACTAGGGAGGAATATCTGAAAATTATCCAATGAGCATGTGAACATAAAACATTTTCTTTTTATGGGAATATCGGTTCTTTCTTCCATTTCTAAATGGTCCTGTACTATATCACATTCAAGTTTTTTTGTTGTTGTTGTTCTCTGTTTTAACTTACTCTGAAGTTCTCTGGTGACATTGAAAGACTTGTTACTGGACCAGCTTCCAAACAGAATTTATGCAAAGTTTGTTCAGTAAAAATATCCCACAAGATGACGCATGAGTCCCAGTCCCCGGACACCATCCAACTTTGGTCTAATTTTGATGAGACACTGTGTGGATATAGTAATGAAGTAACACTTTGGTGATGGCCTTTAAGAACTTTGTGAGAAAGGGAATCTGGAAATCGAGAGACATCAAATTAAAAAAGAAGAAAAAGAAAATCATTTTTATTCCAAAATTTCATTTTGAGATTTCTTTTTACAAGAATTCATGTTAATAAAAGACTTCCACAGAAGTAACACTACACACTTGACTAATAAAACTAAGGACCAACACTTGGATCAATGCAAAAGTCAAGTGCTTCCTGGTAAACCAGATCAGGTTTTTGATGAAGTTCTAAAGCTGGAGTTCAAACTCTATGAATCATTTAAGGACACTAGCCCGTTTAAAATTCCAGTGCTTTGAAATAGCAAACTGGGCTTCAAAAGAGTAAAGAATTCATATAGCTCATCACCACAAATGCAAGCTCATAATATTACTGCTACTTTTTTAAAATAGGATGGCCAACTCTGGTATAAAAGAAAACTAATACTAATACTAATACTAGTGGTTAAACATTCTCTAGGTCCACTCCTTGCTTTTACAGATAAATATCAAGGCTCTGAAGCACTGAGAGGTTCAGTGACTTGCATCCAAGTATGAAAAATGAATAAACAGCATCATGTAGAAGAGCATAGGTCCACTGTTAGAGAAATGTGATTTTTGTTTTCTTCCTTTTTTTATTGTAGTTCCCTCATTTACTAAATGTATCACTAGAGGCAAGTTGTTCTTTTTCTACCTTTGAAGCCACAGGTACTAAATTTGAAAAATTGAGATAATAGTAGTACTTCCATCACAAAAGATAATGAAAAAATAAGATACCATCATAATTTCCTTACCACTGTGCCAGCCATTTAGTAGTCCCATGGGTATCTTACGCTGTACCTGTACTATATGCTGTGCCTGGTATACCAACAGCTGGTTTACTCCTGTCTATCCAACTGCCCGACACTGTCCTTCACCGTTAGTTTAACCTAAAAGAACTAAAGAGGACTAGTGACCACTGTACAGGCTGGTGGTCTGGCAGCTGAAGCATTGGGCTGCTAACCACAGATGAGGCGGTCTACTTCCATAAAGACTTATAGCTTTGGAAACCCTGTGTAGGCTCACTCAGAGACAGGATCAACTTGATGGCAGTGAGTTGTTTGAGGTTATAGATAACACAGCCTACATTTTCACAATAAAAATTACTCCCAAAGCATCATTTTTCTACTTTGGTTATTTTGATTCCATCCAGTACAACCTCCCTTTTAAACCCCGGAAAACCACGATGAATGCTAACTTTTTTTTTTTTAATGCTAACGTTTATGCTAGAAGTCAAATATAGGCTTCTTCTTCTCTGGATATAAAGGTTAGATTAAAAGACGCTTCTGTCTAAGCTTTTTCAATTACTTTTAACCACTGCCGTTTAGCTCTATGCCAGTCACTCCTACTTAAAATAGAAGTCAAAGTGAGCTGGACTTTATTTTAAATTGAGATTTTGTATTTACCCCTTTCGGCCTTTTATTCTTGAATGCATCAACACAATATTCTCTACACATCTTCAAATCCCAACCAGTTCCTCTATTTCCTTCCCCTTTACAAAATACATTATACTGTATAATGATCTTTATGTAACAAATATTAACTCATAATTTACACAGTTTAAAACTACATATACATTTTACTAACAAAGAGAAATATATTTAAACAGGAAGATACTCTTTGTCTTGTGAGAGAACACACATCTGGCAAATGTTTGGGCAAATAATGGGTTTGAGGAAAATAAGTCTTTCTAAAATGTCCTTCATCTGATTAGTTTCAAAATTTAAAATAATATACATTCTCTATTTTTCTAATAGCCAGTAACTAGAAAAAGCTAAAATGCCGATTAATAGAAGACTTAAAATGCAATTTTGATTAATTTGAACATTTAAAATTAGTAAATAGAAAATGTATTCCAAGTTATTCTTTTTAAAAGATGTTTAGATGATGTGTTTAGACTATGTTCCCATATTGTAACATGTTAAATGTATACACGTTACTGATATGTGTTCATATATGCACAGGAAACTTCAAGAAGGACACAGAGAAATTGCTTATAGCAGTAGCCATTAGAAAAGATAACTAGATGATCAAAGAGGAGCAGAACATATTTTTCATTGCATAACTTGCTTCAGATTATTAAAAAGGATAGCAGGTTAAGAACCGGGTTGCTAACCACAAATCCATCAGCTGCTTCATAGAAGAAACTGTATGTGTATATGTGCACCATTTAAAATAAAGATGGGTACAAAGTTAGCAGCAACTGTTTAAGACTCTGCAATCATCTTTAGTACAACCTTTTGAAGTTGAAGATTATAGATATCAAATAACTAGGATAAAATAAAGTCCAATGACCTTTTAATAAGGAACCACCTTCTAGGAGTCCTGCTTTGGCAGCATTCAAACCTTGTGTAATGAAAATTCTTCCATCTTCACAGCCACATATTAGTTTGTCGAGGCTTGGAACATATACCGATGAAGTTACTACTGCAACTCCAATGCCATCTTTAAGCCCAGAAAGATGGTCAATAATATTTTGTGACATGGTATGATACTTATCAAAATTATCTTGAAGAGTCCAGGTCATACTTATTGGTATTTCTAAAAAGTATAGAAAAATAATTTAATAAATTAAATTTTTTAAAGAAAAGCATTTAATTTGATTCAACATAGGTATCAAAACTAGTAACAAGATGAACCATCTCTTTGGATTATAGAAACTCTTTTGCTCTATAAGCATAACAGTCTGCTTGCTGTCCTTAATTTTACTCATCCATTATCCGGAAGCTCAGTAGACTAGGCATATACACAAATTAGTTCTTTCATCTTAGACATAGATCAACCAAAAACTGAAAAATTTTTGCAATGACATGAAATGGTAGACCCAACTCTATTTACCTTAATGTGCCAGAGAAAAACTGAACATCTTAGCTGCAAGAGAGAAATGGAAGACATTTTCTCTTTCAATATTAAGAACAGAACACCAGTATTGAAGGAAAGGTTATTAACAACCTGGACATGATACAAGCTTGCTTGCTCAAAGTGAAGAGATATTGAAGCACTTGTTAAGGAAGAAAAAAACCCCTGCTATCATCAGTATGGGTTACAACTCAATGCAAAGAAAGTAAAGAAAAGAAAAATTCTCACATTTATACAACAAATGACATCATGATAAACAGGAAAACAAGGCTGAAGTCAAGGATTTTATTTTTCTTAGATCCACAATCAATACTCATGGAAGCAGGAGTCAAGAGAACAACACATTGCATTGAGAAAATCTGCTACACAAGATTTCTTTAAAGTATCGAAGAGGATATCTATCACCTTGAGAACTAAGACATACTTGACTCAAGCCATGACATTACCAGTCACCTCATATGCTTGTGAAAGTTGGCTAACAAAGGAAGACTGAAGAACAATTGGCGCACTTGAATTATGGCATTGGTGTAGAATACTGAAAATATGATGGACTGCAAGAACAAAAAAAATCTATCTACAACCAGAAAACTCTTTAGAAGCAAGGATGTTAAGACTTCATCTCACATATATGGACCTGTTTTCAAGAGTGAATTGTCCCTGAAAAAAAATCATGGTTGAAAAAAAGAGAGTCATCAAAAAAGAGGAACAGTCTCAGTGAAAAAGAGGGTGTTCCTTGATATAATGGCTACAGCAATAGGATCAAACAAAACAGTTCAGATGGAACAGGACAAGGCAGTGTTACTTTTTGTGATGAACAGGGTCAGTAGAAGCCAGAATCAATTGGTTAGCATAACAAGTGGCTAGCATATGAATATATAAAATGATATAAAACCATACGAAGATAGAATGAACTACATCCTGGCCCACCGAGCCTTCGGGATGATATTCCCACTCAGAACTGCCAAAACAATGAGAGGACCATATGGGCCGGCTGCAATATGAAATGCAGCTACCCTCACGGACCCAAGACATTTTGGGGTCAAAAATAGAGAAACAGGGTCAGGATTATACCCTGTCTGACCCAGCCACACCAAAATACTAAGGGAGTGCAACAGAACATGGAGCTTCAGATCGAGCACCAAAGATATATTTCATGACACCCCATCCCACTCAATCAGGAGACACTCCTGGAGGTCAACAAACAGATCGTAAACTATTTGTAAGATTTTATATTGTTATTATTATTGTATTCTTGCATGTACATCTACATGATGGATATTGGGTTTTTTTGTTGTTGTTGATGTTTTCATTGTTTTCTTTTCTTTGCTAGCTTCATTATAGGATGCCCTTTTGTGAGTATGTTATTTTCTGGGCAGGTCTGTCTGGATTGGGTGGGATGGATGGGCGGTCTAGGGGTGGGGACGATGGGACTGATGGTACCAGGGTGGATGTAGATAAGGGTGGGAGGGCTGTTGGCTGATCCAGGGATGGGAGGAGTAGCATGTGGTTCAGGATCAGTGGCAGGGTGGGTGTGGAAGGTCTGATAGGGATTGATTAAGACTAATGTAATAGAAAGACAATATTGAAACCCAAATGGAGGTTGATTGTGATGGTGGGACAGGAGGAGGTACAGGAAAATAGAGAAAGTAACTGGGAGTAAGGGGCATTTATAGAGGTTAAATTCAGGCATATACATAGGTACATATATTCATATGAGGAAGGGGAAATAGATCAATATGCATATACTTATAGGCTTAGAATTAGGACAGCAGATGGGCATTGGACCTCAATCAGGTACTTCCTCAGTGCAGGAACATTTTGTTCTATTAAATTGGCATTCCATGATGCGCAGCTCCCTGACATGATCACAGAAAACAAATGCGTGCTAAGCAAATGTGGTGAAGAAAGCTGATGGTGCCCGGCTATCAAAACATGTATGTCTGGGGTCTTAAAGACTTGAAAGTAAACAAGAAGCCATCCAGCTCAGAAGCAACAAAGCCCACATGGAAGAAGTACACCAGCTTATAGGACCAAGAGATAACAAAGGGATCACTTATCAGCTTTCAAGAACTAATAATCATAACATTATATGCTCACTTTCCTGATATGATCGCTGACGACAAATATGTGCATAAGCAAATGTGGTGAAGAAAGCTTATGGTACCTGGCTCTCAAAAGATGTGTGACTGTGGTTTTAAAGACATGAAGGTGAATAAGTAGCCATCTAGCTAAGAAGCAAACCCATATGGAAGAAGCACAACAGTATGTATGACAATGAGGTGTCAAAGGGATCCGGTATCAAGCATCAAAGACCTCAAAAATATATCATTATAAGTGAGGGGGACTTCAGATTGGGGACCCAAAGCCCATCAATAAGTGAAGAGACATCCTCTTACAGAGGGGTTGTAGCGAGGAGAGGAGCCAGTCTAGGTGCAGTGTAGTAGCAGTGAAATGTTCTCAAAGGCTCCCTCCCACCGACTATCATTATCCCAATTCTGCAAGACAGATTTGGCTGGACCAGGGGGTACACACTGGAGTCGAAAACATGGAAATTTAGGATAGATAATCCCTTGAGACTAGTGGGGAGTGGTGACACTGAGAGGGTGGAGGGATGGTCGAGTAGAAAGGGGGAACAAATTTCTCGGATCTACATGTGACCTCCTCTCTGGGGTGTGGCCAACTGGGGGGGTGGTGAGTGAAGTAACATATTGGACAGTGTAAGATATGAAGAGGCAATAACAATATGTAAGTTATTGAAAGTTCATGGGGGAAGAGAAGGGGGAGGGGGAAATATGGGGAGTTGGAATTTAAAAAATGAAGAACTAGAGGAAAGAGGGGAAGAAGAGCTTATGCTGGAAGGGTTCAAGTAGATAATGTAGATGAATGTGGCAACATGTGTACAAATATGCTTAATACAAATGATGTATTAAATGTTGCAAGAGCCCCCAATAAAATCTATATTTGAAAAAAACCATACGAAGAGTACTGAATGTCATTTTATATAGCTGACTATTCACGCATTTGAACTTGGACTTCAGCAGGGTTCAGAAGTAAGAGACTTGGCATCTGTAGATAAAGAAAATGTGTTACCCAATCTTCTTCTATGTGAATGGAACTCATTGATCTGAACACAAATTTCCACAACTGTTACAAACTCAGTCCCATACCTCGGACTAGCACAAACAAGGGCAGAGACCTCTATGGCTCTAATAACAAACAAGCATTTAGTTCTACTGCTGGGAGACAGAATGGACATGAGAAACCCTACACACACCAACAAGCAGCTTAAGACACAAGTATGGCCTAATTTTTTTTAACTTTGAAATCTAAGTTGTAAGAAGTTTTGTCCATGTATCATAATAAGTTCTAATTACCTTAGGTAATTCTTTTTTGTGTGGGCATCACTGCCCTTTGGTGGTCGTGGGAGCTACCTGGAGCTCCTGGAGAGCCGCTGCTGCTCTATTTGAACCACCAAGCCCGTGGGCCACAGTCCCAGGGCTCAGCCCAGGTAATTCTTTTTTTATTAATCTCACTCACTACTATTGAGCCAATTCTGAGGCTTAGTGACCGTCTAGGACAGGGGAGAACTGCCCCTGTGAATTTCCAAGACTATAAGGGTTTACAGGAATAGAGAGGCTGGGGAGCAGCTGTTAGTTTTGAACTGCTGGCCCTTGGTTGGCAGCTCAGTGTATAACCACTACACTACCAAAGGTTCCCTTAGTTAACCATTGGATTGCTAGCCTCAGTGTTGGTACTACAAATCTACCAGCCGTCTGATGGAGAACTAGGAGGCTCTCTCAGCTCCAATAAATACTTATACTCTTAGAAATTCTATAGCATAGTTCTGCACTGCCCTATAGGGCCGTTATGAGTCAGAATCATGGGTTTGACCTTTTGCATTATGAACAATTTAGAAAAGCTGTGGGACAGAAACACTAAATGTTATGCTAGTGGGCTAACAGAAATGTGTTCATTTCAACAATTGGAGAATAGAGATCCTATGCCTTCTGGGCTTCTAGGTAATGATCCTCAGGGATGTTTTATTGATTGTAGAAGGAGGGGTAAGGATCCAGCATATGGTTCCTCAATTTGATGCCCACATTCTTTACAATATCTACTTTATGACTTTAGGTTTTTTATCCAAAACAGCTACACTAAACTTTTTTTGTTTATATGCAGATGATAAACCATCTCAACAATTGCCAACTGTTAAATGCCAACATTTTTATTTGTGTTTGCAATTACAAGAATTATCACAATCAAGAAGTGGGCTGAAAGTAAGGTGTTATTGTTATTAAGTGTCTTCAAGTCAGTTTCAGCTCTTCCTGATTCCCTGTAGGCAGATCACTGGTTATTTCTCCTTCAGAGTAGCCTCATCCCACCAACTTTCAATGATCAGCCAAGCACTGAACCTTTGTCCCACCAGTGCTCTTTGAAAAAGAATACATGACATTTATGAAGGTGAAATTTTTAAATGTCCCACTAAAAAATGAGAAAACATTAATTAAAGCAAAAGAAACTCTATTGAAGAAAATGATTGTTTCTCAACATTATTTTTCAAATCAGGTATTGACACTATAGAAAGGTTTCTCAGATCCTTCCAAGAATTCCTAATTCTTCAATTTATACATCAAAGTGGCAGTTTGAGCATTATTGAGGGGTTCAATTATGTTTGCTAGTTTTTTATGTTCTTTGAGTTTGGGAACAAAAATAAATCCACAGGGTTCAGGACCCAGTCTGTAGATGGATATAGAATTGATGTCGAACACATAGGGCAAGGTTTCCCCAAGAAATTCTGAGAGGCTAGCCCTCAATACCCTCAACAAGGAACAGTTGCCTTGTCTTTATGGAAGAAACTCCTCAATGCAATTTTGGTGGCTTTTAATGCTCCAGAGCAATTTTCAGTTTTCTTAAAACTTCTTCAAGATAAGCCCACATAGTTGTTATCTCTCCTTCAAGAAAATAGATCAAGATGACACCTTTGTATTTTAAAATTTTAAGAATCATTGCCATCATCTTCTTAGCGAACTTCTCTGCATTGAATGGGACTGACAGCACATGCTTTCAAACATTACAGCTTTGACTGGACATTTACTTTGAAACCACTGTTTTGGTTAGGCCTTGCTCTCTGGTTCCTATTGTTAAGTCAAAATCAGTTATGATTCACTCCATAAAATCATATTCATTAACTTCAATCTTGCCTAAAGGACTGATGAAAAGATCCACTTTGTTATCTAATTAACCCTCACAGAATGTTTTTTGACTTGCATGGAACTGAGTGTTTGCTGGAGTCAAGATGTCTGCTTAAAATTGAAATTATAGAGTCATATGAGATCCCAACTTCAATTGTAATCCTACTGTCTGTTTTCTACCCATCTCTGACTTTCAGCCATAATTTCTTCATTCATCAGGATTGATGTTCTTCTGTTTCTTGGCTCAATTTTGAAGTTTTCCCTATATTCCTTAAAATGATTCCTTTAAAAAATAACCCATATTGTGTTTTATGTATGGTGGTATAACCATAAATTTGTGACAAAGTTTCCATGGTTTGGAAAGATGCTTGCCTAAGTTCAGTCAAAAACTTGGTATTTGCACTGACTTCAAAAATATTTTCCCAAGAAATGCAAAGTATCTGTACTTTGAAGCCTTTCTAAGGAGATTAGGCAAAAGTGACTGTGTCTGCAGTCATCCAGTGATCACAGAGACATCTTTAAGAGCATTTTGCTTATATTAATTTCATGCATGTGTGACCCAGATCCTTAGTAGCAATAACTTTTTACTTACCCTTTAGTTTGCATGAGATTCAACTCACCAATATACCATATTTATATAGTCAGCATTCATTTATTTAAACCAAACATCATTTGTTATAAGCTGATATTAATTTGAATTATCTTGGTTATATAATTATGTAAGACCTATTAGAATCATATTTATACCTTGAAATTTTCACATTTTAGGTAACATACTAAAAATAACTTACTGCACAAAGACAAAGATAATTTTTCTTATGTATAGCTACATATTGGAACATTGGAAAACACTAAATTTATTGTAAACTAAGTCTCAGTAGACTCATAATTGGAAATGATTACCTCGAGGAGAACCATCAAACTTTGAAACAGGAACATCAGGGATGTGCCACAAAGTAATCCTTCCAGAGACTTCTCCAGAGAAAAGTACCTTATAAAAAGGCTCTTTTCTTTCATTCATGTAGCCCATAACACAGGGAAGGCCCTGGTCAGAAATAAGGAGTTAACTCTTATGTAGAAAACATATCTTACTATAGAGACAGCCACAGTTTTACATGTAAACATGAAATTTCACAATGTACACTTTTTCATTTATTTCCCACCATTTCAAAAGTTTACCACCATTTCTGACTAAATGATTTAATAATCTCTGTTGTAGGATCAAAAGCATTTTTAGAAAACAAGAAGTAAAGTTATTAGCTGATTCCAAATAACTATTAAGAGTATCTAGCTACATATGTATTATACATTCTATTGGGTACTTTGAGTATATTTGGTTCAATAAACCAGAAAATAATCCTGTTAAATTAGTATTATCATTGCCCTCATTTATACATGAGTAAACTAAGTGAGAATTGGTTAATCTGTCCAAGGAGTTAGAAATGGGGAAAAAAATGGAGGTTGGATCAAGTACAGTGTTTCTGATTTGTCACCCTATCTTAAAAACAACACGCTTGCTAAAATCAGGACTGGAATTCAGGCTGTTAATAACGAGTCTTCATTCTTAACTATTGTACTCATTACCTCTTGGAGAATGGGCATCCCCTGATATTCTATAGAAAAAGTTTGTGATTCCCATAAGTAAGGGGCTACAATGGTACTTTCAGATAAATTGTAGGATTGGAGAGGGAACTACTGGAAAGGTGATATATGAAGATGTCAAGGAATGGGTGACCATCAGAGTAATGGAATATGGGTGATAATGTCAGGTGATAACAGCAACGCAAGGAATATGCACATGAAGTTAATGAGAAAACCATGATTTGAGTCAAATGTACCCTGGTCCTCAAAATGACATCGGTTCTCTTCATTACTTTTTCAGAGATTTCGTGCAGTAGATTTGGCCAATATAGCATGCTGCTTGGTTTAGTGATGGCTGCTTTCATGAATATTGATTGTGGATGCAAGCAAAAGAAAATCCTTAACAGCTTCAATTCTTTCTCCATCTGTCTCGATGTGATTGGTCCAGTTGTGAGAATTTTGTTTTTCTTTCCATTGAATTGTAATCAATACTGAAGCCTGCAGTCTTTGATTTTCATCAGCAAGTGTTTCAAGTCCTTCTGGATTTTTTTCAAAGAAGATTGTGTCTCCTGATAGTGAGGCCATGTTGTTCTTCATATAGCCAAAAAGAAAAACAAAACCTTCACTACCATGAGGTCAATTTCAAGTCATAGAGACAGGGTAGATCTGCTTATGTGAGTTTCTGAGATCAAAAATGTTTATAGGCGTATGTGGCAGCCATGTGCTTATGTTAATTTTATGATTGAAATGTAGGGGTGGAGTCTAGCCTGTTAACCTGGAGATAGCCATTGAGTAGCCAATGAGGCCTTTATGTGGGCATGGCTTTCTCCTGAGAAATCTCGCAATATTTCCCTCGTGAAGATGAGAAGCTATCTTCCCCAGTTGTTGGGAGTTAGTTCTCAGAGACGATTAACCATGGACAAGACAAACTGGCAGGGTTCGAGAAGCTGGAGTAGCTGGCGGAGAGACCACACAGCTTTGCCCTGTTGGAGCCAGACCTCTGAAGCTGGGGCAGCCAGATGGAGACCTCTGCCAGCGATGAGTTGCTTCTGCTGTTGATGGACCCTAAGCCCTGGAGGCGAGGTGCCCTGCCAGCACTGGGATTCTCACTGACCTGTGACTTCGTGAGTCGGAAGAAGACTTTATAGACTGATTTCGGACTTATGACTTTGGACTGGACTGGGCTAGGACGTTTTCTCCATGTCCCATTCCTTTTGTATATAAACCCTTTCCTTATATCAATATGTGTTTTTTTTTTTAATTTGTTCCTCTAGTCTACCTGGACTAGCACAGAGTACAAGTCTCTCCTTTCTCCCATGGAGTGGCTGGTGCCTTTGAGTCAAAAGCCTTGTATTCAGCATCCCAACATGTAAACACTACAACACCCTGCCTCCCTTCGTGTGAGACGTTCATTTTCTCACATTATTTACTGGGCATATAGATGATTAAGTGTGAGGTTTTGAATAAGTATCGTGAATGGAAGGAAAGATACAACCCTGACACCTGGTTTGAAACAACACAGCATTCTCTTGTTCTGTTCAAATGATTTCCTGTTAATCCACATCCAGGTTCCACATGAGCCCAGTGAAATGCTCTGGAATTCCCATTTGTTGTGAACCAAAGTATTAAAGAGCTTTACATAGTTAATAAACATAGGTAAACAGCTTTCCAGAGTTCCATCTTAGGGCAGCAATGATATTCCTTATTTAAGTACTCTTCTGAATCCAGCTTGAATATCTGACTGCTCCATGTGGATGGACTGCTACAACTGTTAATAAGGAGTCATCAAAATTTCACTTTCTTGTGATATTAGAAATTTGATAATTTGTGCATCCTGTTGGGTCAACTATATTTAGAATGGGTAAAATGATAGATCTCTTTCAACCGATTGGCCAGTCATCTCTCTTCCAAATTTCTTAGCATAGGTGAGTGCTTCAAGAATTTCCTCAACTTGTTGAAGCATTTCAATAGGTATTCCATCAGTTCCTGGAGTCTGATTTTTGTTAATGTTATTAGTGCAGAATGGACTTCTTACTTCAGTATCATCAGTTCTTGATCATATGCTACTACTTGAAATAGTTGAATGACCATTTGTTTGTTTTTCCATAAAGTTGCACTTTTGTATTCCTTCCATTTTCCTTTGATGCTTCCTTCATTGTGCAATATGTTGATTAGATAAGGGATTTTTTAAAGTTATAGTGAATATTGCTAACAATTTGTATTAAAAAATAATAATGATGCCTGAACTATCTCTCCTAAATAAATAAAAAGCAAGCATCTTTAAAGATGAATAAATCAACTTCTTTCAATTTCACATTTTCAGTTTCCAGGCATTTCCCTTGTTTGCAATATGGAAATAACTGTGGTTCTCTAAAACATAACTATTGGTAGAAGACCCATGAATTATGAATTGACAATTATTGAAACAAAACAAGATGAGCATTTTTAAATTGATTTTTTCTTTGTTTTTGGGTTTTTTTGTGGGGGGGACATCACTGCCCTCTGGTGGGAGTAGGAGGCCCAGCCTTATTCCTGGAGAGTTGCTGCTGGATTTGAACCACCAACCCAGTGAGTCGCAGTCCCACACACAACCACTACGCCACAAAAGCTCAGCCCAAAGTTGGTTTTTTTAATTGATGCATTTTTTTCTAGGGAAAAATAAGGATATAAAGGAAGAAAGGATAGGTCTTTAAAAAACTAACTTAAAATATCTTTCTTAGTAAACCAGCAGAATACTTATTTTGTGATCAAGAACAGAACAAGGTTCTATTGCTACCACAAATGATTTTGGAAAGAGTCCCTAATGTGATGATTCCGAAGTGGACCTATAGCAAGTGACACGATGATTTAACTTCAGGCTGACGGTTCTTAATGAAGTTTTTGTAACACAATCTCACAGATAGGTCTGAGCCCCGGTGGCGTAGTGGTTGTGCATGGGACTGCGGCCCAATGGAATGGAGGTTCAATTCCAGCAGCGGCTCCATAGGAGCAAAGGCTGGGCCTCCTACTCCCACCACCAGAGGGCAGTGATGCCCCCCCAAAAAAATCTCACAGATATGCTTAAGGGACAATGGCTGAATTATAGGATTCCTAATGACTCTGCTTCGTAATTAAAGAAATCATCATTCTATAAAGTATCATTTTTCTTTAACAAATCAATAATTCTCTACTAAAGTCTCTTTTTTGGATAATTATCTGATGAATAAAAAACAAAACACTGACAAAACTACTTTGTGGAACAATAATGAAATAAATTAAAAAAATGTTTTCAAGTTTCAAAAAGCATTTGAGATATACTTAGTCAAGTAACAAGTTTGCATTTGTTCAACTCTCTGTCAGAAAACATAATTACATTTTATTAAGCAATCTTACTTAGTAGAATAGCTAAATATATGTGAAAATGACTTCAAATATGGCTAAGGAAAAAAATGAAAAAAACTGACAGAACAAAAATTCATTTCATAAAACTTGAAAATAAGAATAGATATATCAAAATGTTAATAATTATTCTGCAAAATCACCTATCAAAAGGGCCAGTGAAAAGAATCAGTGGTGTATAAGGAGTGCATGTGCATGTGTGTGCTTCAAAAATTTATGGGAATATTTTTTCACAAACTTTTTGAAGCCATCTAGCTTGTTCATATAGGTTTATATTTAGAGAGAGCAAATATGGAAAAGCTTTAACATATGATGCATCTGGTGAGTGTGTAAAAGTAGTCATCCTATTTTTGTAAGTTTTCTGTGTATTTGACATTTTCAGGTAGAGTAATATTTTTTTTAATTATTCACAATAAGTATGTAATGTTAGTGAGATTAGGATTTTTTTAATCTCCGCTTTGTCGTTTTCAACGTAGACAACATTCTTGAATAAAGTACATTGTCTAATTCATCAGATGTAAAACCAAGTGATTTTTCAAAGGCACCATTTTCTCTTCAGTAGCCATTAACAATTAGATTTGATTTCCTCGTTAACAACTTGATGGGATGCTTCCATTTTTTTCAAGGCTGATTCGGTTACAGACAAAGCCACACTTAACTCAGAAACCGAGTGAAGCAGCTTTGAGGAAGTCACTCTGTTCTTACATTACCTTATTTTCTTGCACAGACGTAGAGCAGAGTAAATGAGGATAAATGGTCTCTTTAAGTACTCTTCCATCAGTAGGATATATGCTTTTTGAAAGCCCACTACAATACAAAAAATAAAAAGCCAGGTTTAGAACTTTGTAGTTCTTTGTTCGTTTGTATGTTTTTTGTTTGGGTTTTTTTCCACCTCTGACTTTCAAGGGCCGGATGGTACCATTCAAGTTTTGAAACTCTAGTTAGAAATTGTTGGGTAATAATTACAAGTGACTTTTTGAAAACCCAGCACCAGCTGTACAAGCTATACATGGTTAATCTCATTCCTTCATCCCCTGCTGTTTTATACAAAGGCTGAAGCCTACCAAGCCCAGGGTAAATCTCCCAGTGCCAAAGTTGTTTTGTTCTGGTTTTTGATCATGGGCAGCATGCAGGGATTTTTTCATAATAAACCTCCCAAAGTTCATTTTCTACCTGAGTGTTTTGTATGTCGCTCCCATCTGAGCCCACCTGTTCAGCAGCTGATAGATATAACTGTGACCATCTTCTGTCCAGACAATAATTCTGTGAGCAGCAAGCACCTCCCCACCAGCAAAGAATTGCCCACTTGTACTAACTTCAGTCCACAGGAGAGAAAAATCACAATAATCATAAACCTACAACAAAAAATTAATGGTGCACAGTCAGAAAAGCTTGCAATAGACTCTTCCAGTGAAATAAGGAATGCTTACAGACTATGTATTTAAATGACAGTGTTAGTGAAACATATTACATATTACAGATCACAATGTACTCATGGATCAAGGTGGGATTTTACTAGTACTAATTTTTCTACATTTATCTATGCCTGGTTTCAGTGGATAAACCATATTTAGCTAAATCATTTTAGAAAGCATCTGTTAAGTATACATAGGACAAAAACTTCCTAAATTTCTGTACACTTTTATTTGTTTTCATACTGGCAGTCCACATCTGACAATATATTATATAAAACATGTATACAACACAGATCCTTAGTTATCATGATATACTTTATATGCTGCTTCAAAAAGTCATATTATCCAATATGTAAGACAATATAGCTTTCTTATGTGATTAAGCTATATAAAACACTGAGGAAAAAGAAATTTTTAGTTTATAATATGTTAACTTTTCTTTTTTTCTTGGACAAATCAGAAGCTATATTCATGATGAAAGAATGTATATTCACTAGAAAAAACATTAATGCAGAAAAAAAGAGAAAAATTCCAAAAAATAACATCAATGTTTAATTCTGAAGTAAAGGTAGCATTTCTTAAAACAATTTAGTGATGTGTTCATTATCATTATTATGATTTGATAGCAAACATATTAGGGTATGCTACTAAACATTTATGATCCAGGGAAGTAAAACACTGAATGAGTGAATGGAAATCTGATAAAAATCAGTTACAGAGGATGTAGTCATTTGTGTTCTAATCAAAGTATTAGAAAGGATTTGGATTATATTTAAATCATATTCTTTTAACTGTTTTACCAAGGCAGGGAAAGAAAACTAAATAACATTTCTATTCATCACTATTATTTATCATATTATTCTACAATACCTTCCAACATTTGGAAAAAACCACCAGCAGAAGTCTCTCTGTATATGGGCAAAATCGTATTGTCTGGCAGTTCAAGGAGTCAAGAGATTTGGATTCTTTTTCATAGACATCTTGCTTTTCCTTCAAATAGAATGAAAACATTTACTACTAGACACTACCAATCTTGCTACAATCATGTGAATATATGACTTAAATCCCACCATTACTAGCAAATGAAAAATACTCTAGTATTTCTTTTTTTAAAAACTAAAAGTTCTTTTGAAAAGCATCATTATAGTCAATCATTCCACAGAATTCAGCAGAAAGACTAGGGAAGATACGGAGCATGTAAATAAAAATAGCTTTCAGATCTTTGAAAATAGTAGAAAATGAAAATTACCCAAAAAAACACACCTTCTAATATCTGATTCATTAAAACAGGGAAATTGCTTTGGAAAAACCCAAATTAAGCATCATACATAGAAGGCTGTATGCTAGCTGTTTCAGATAATGCTGGGTTATTCTGGGTTTAGTATTCAACACAATTTCTATACTTCTCCAAGCAAAAAAAAAAAATCACTAAGCTCAGCCTATATATCCTTTGGGTCACCTGAACAATTTTGTCATCAGCATAAATAATGTGGCTATTTGTTTGCCTTAAGTAAGCTTGAACTTGATGTAGGGAAGCAAATAATTATACTGCCTCCCACTAGAGGACATTCAGTAACTGCTATTGTTAGTCATCATCCAGCGAATTACAACTCGGACAGCTCCAAGGGTACAAATTTGAACTACTCCGTGGACTTTTCAAGGGGCTGACCTTTTAGAAGCAAATTTCCAGACATATATTCCATAACATCCCTGCCTGGGTTCAAACTGCCAACCTTGCAGCAAATAAAAAGTGATGTACAACAGTCGACCATTTGGGCTTTCCATCTTGTCACTGCTTCCACACATCTCAAAGGAAGTGGATCTTATATCATAAGGATACAGCAATTTGCTCTTCTACTATGTTTTTTTAATTAAAAATTTGTTCAAATTTTTGAGCATCTGTTGATACAAATCATTTATATAGGAACAGAGAAACGATTGGAAGAATGCAATCAAATTATTCCTAGTGCCTTCCTCTGGGAAGAGAGGAAAGGAAGAAATATGGAAGCAAATATATTGGATTGGATATTATTTGAATTTTAGTAATGAGCATGTAATATCTTCTTGGGTTTAAGATTTCACTTCAAAGAGTAAAAGCAAAATTAGAGTGTGTCAAGCCTACCTGAATACTATTGATAGATGAAGACAGATCCCAGACTTTGAGCTCCCCAGCTAGAGATACCACCAAGAGAGAATCTTCTGTAAAAAGAATAGAGGTCCCCCATAAGTGTCCCACAGTGATATAGTCACAGTCATAAAAGGGTTATGCAGGGTTGTGTGGGTGGGAACTGCTCAGTTGTGTTGTATTGAAAAAAGTAACAAATGTCTTAGACCATGCTCTATATTTGCTTCAAATTTTTTAGTTGATTCCTATGTAAAGGGAAAGTATTGCTCAAAGGAGATTAATATTGCAAGGCACCATTCTACAAATATTAACCTTCCTCTTTAAGAAGTCAACCAAGAATAAGCCTTCTTTTTACTTTACAGTCATTAATTCAGAAATGGAATTTTATAAATAGATATATAGATATAGATATTTATAGATAGATATCCCAAAACTGGAAAAAAGCTATAAAGGGCAGAGTTTTTGTAGTATGCATTTTTTTTCTTTGCTAGGTGAGCATTAAGCATTGCTTGGGA
The DNA here is from genome assembly GCA_004026705.1 of Nesogale talazaci. Lineage (NCBI taxonomy): Eukaryota > Metazoa > Chordata > Mammalia > Afrosoricida > Tenrecidae > Nesogale > Nesogale talazaci. The sequence goes on from PVJH01003227.1 coordinate 39,188, forward strand.
AGGTTCTCTCTGGTCAGAATGAAGTTTTTCATAGCAGCAGTTTCACTCAAATCTCTGTTTTGTGATTGCCAGTTTAAGAAAACAGGATGGGGCTGTGAAATTTTGTTTCCTGCTCAGGAAAACTGCTGCAGAAACTGTTGTGATGTTGAACATAGCTTACAAGGTCAGCACTATAGGGGGAAAAAGTGTATAAATGTTTTTCATGCTTCAAAAAAGGTGAAATGTTGTTTGATGATTAATTTCATTCTGGATGTCCGTCAACTTCCCAAATGGAAGCAAATGTTGACAATATTCCTACATTTGTGCTCAAAGACTGACGATGGACCATTGAAGACATGAGCAAGTTATCTGAATTATCTGGAGCTCGGTTTGGCCAATTTTAATGGAAGATTTGGGAATAAGAAGAGACACTGAAATTTTGCCTTGGGTTTTTACTGACCAGGAAAAAGAGCATTGAGTGAAAACATGCTGTACTTCAAAAGAACAGGTCAGAAGCCACTCAGACTTTATTTTCAAAGGTTATTATTACTGCTGATGAGACATGGTGCTATTCTTAGAATCCCCAAAGCAAATATGAATTGAATCCATGGAAGATGCCATCACCTCCTCACCCCCAAGAAAGTTCATCAAGCAAAATTAAAGATAAAGATGATTCTCATTTGGCTTTTGTTTTTGTGTGTTTGGTTTTGTTTTGATGTGAGAGGGGTAGTGCATTTGGAGTTTGTTCTGCCAGGTCAGACTGCTAATCAAGTTTCTATGTAGAGGTTCTGAAAGGATTGTGTGACAGTGTGCCACATACAAGGTCTGATCTGCGGCAGACTGGTTTTGTCACCACGACAATGCACGTGTTCACACAGCTATGTCAATGCTTCATTGTTTGACAGAACTCCAGAATGACTCTCTTGTCCCATGCACCTGACTCACCTGACTTCGCTCCATGCAACTTACTGTTTCTGGGAATGAAGAGGGACATTAAAGACAGAAAACTGACACCAATAGATGATGGGAAGAAAAAAATGAGGGAGGTGCTGTCAGCCATCCAAACAGATGAGTATGAAAAATGTTTCCAAGAACAGAATCACAGATTTGACAAATGTATTAAGTGTAATTAAGTGTAATCACTTTGAAGGTGATGAGATTGTTTTGTAAGTAAATACATAATTTGGGGGGAAATTTCAGTTTTATGGGGAGGTACATCTATCTATCGTCTATCTAGAGTTGTTTGTATATATATGTGTGTGTGTGTTCATATATATACAAACAATTTACTGTCATCAAGTCATTGTAGACTGATAGCAACTCCTATGGGTTTCCAAGACTGTAACTGTTTATTTGCAGGAGTAGAAAGCCCAGTTTTTCTCCTTTGGAGCTTTTGGTGGTTTCAAATTGCCTACCATGCAGTTCACAGACCAATGCATAACCGCTATGGCACCAGGGCTCCTCCAAAGAATATAACACTATGAAAATTTCAAGAGTCCTGCTAATCTACAAAAACTGTTTCTCATTGCTCTTAGTGGTTCATAGAAACCGTGATTCTCCCCTTTTTGTTCCAGCTGCCCTGCTCACTGACTATTTGATGCATTGGATCACGGGTATTAGAGACTTCGGTTTATCTGTCTTACACATTTATCCCCACTACTGGGTTAACTCCTGACCACATCGGTGCTTCAAAAGTGGTTTAGCCTGTCCAGTGATTACCTTGAACTCTCACGGAATGAACAATGCACATGCAGTTGATCCAATCAGGAGACTGTGATGATGCAAAAGTCTGAACAAGAGCCAAAGTTTTGGCATCAATTATGAGGATATCTTGGTATTCTCCACAACACAGAAGCCAGCCTTCTCCGATCATCCGAAATGAGCAGTGGTAATACTATATACATGGGGTTCAACAGCAAAAACATAATGTGTCACTAACAACATAAGGTTGGATGTAGAGTAAATGTTGTGTTTTTCAGTTCGATGGTTCATTCAAGTGAAGCACTGGATGGAACAGCAACTTTCAACTATCCTACCACCAAAGTATTGATGTTATGTTTCTTTCTCATTTGTATGAGAATCCTCATTTCTGGAGAAGGGAGGATCATGTTTGAGAGAGAGTGAGAGAAAGAGAGAGAGAGAGAGAGAGAGAGAGAGAGAGAGAGAGAGTGTGTGTGTGTGTGTGTGTGTGTGTGTGTTCAGGGGAATCTTATTGCAAATCATGGAAAGCTTACAATGATATGATTTCTGTTGTATACTGTAACTAAGAAACAACAGCAAAGTCCAGATCCCTTCACCTAAAAACATTGCTACATTTGACAGAGCACTTAAGAAACGACTATGCCAAATAAATGTTCAGAATGACTTTGAGCAAAGATAAAGTAAAATAGTCTCTCTATAAGGAGCTCTCTCTATGTGAAAAGCTTTCCTCCCAGAAAAAAAAGTTTTTAATGAGTGTGAATGTAGCAATGTAAGTCATCAATTCTAAAACCAATGACAGGAAATATAAAAGAAAAAACAAAATAGCTGCCAGAGCCAGGAATCTCTCCAATGAAATTCAAAATTTGCTTTACATAGTGGGACATTATCAAAAGGATCATGGCTAAGTTTCTTGCTCTCTTCCTAAAAAAAAAACAAAACAGAAATACAGAAACAAAAAGCCTATCATCAAAAGGTAGATTTCATTTGGAAAATGATAAAAATTGTTTTGCTTTATAAAATAACACATCATTAAGAACAAATCTTTCTCTGAGCTTTATGAAAATTACTTTTCGGGCTGAGCCCCGGTGGCGTAGTGGTTGTGCGCGGGACTGCGGCCCACTGGGATGGAGGTTCGATTCCAGCTCCACGGAGAAAGGCTGGGCCTCCTACTCCCACCACCTGAGGGCAGTGATGCCCCCCCCAAAAAAATTAAAATTAAAAAAAAAAAGAAAATTACTTTTCAAACGTATCTATTAGAAATATATACTCACAGAAGAAATTTATTTTTAAAATCAGCATCAATAACAATTCTTGGGAAAACAACACATTAAAACAGAAGATGAAGGCCGAGGGTATTCTACCCTCCTGACAAAATGAAAATATGAAGGAAAGAATAGTTTCTAAGCACATCAATTTAAGTGTGTGTACAGTAAATTCTCTATGCCAGTTATGGAATCCAGAGGTGTGTGAAGGGAGTTCGGTACTTACACAGATTGCAGTGTGCCTGTAAGGTAGTGTGGCCTTCTCCACGCACTGTCCATTGGTGACATTCCAAATACACATCTCCCTAGCAGAGATAACTTTGTATTATTCTCTGTCATTTCCACTCAATTGGCTGGAATAATATTTGTGCCACCAAGTTTTACTTTAGTGCTGCACTTAAGTGCAGCCGATCATTTATGTGGTTTTTTGTTACAGATTACTAAGCAAGAAAACCTTGTGGTCATGAGCAGAGGATGACACACTGGATCTGTGCCTCTTTGTGTGGGTAATTACACCCTGCCATCAGTCTTTGAACCTTCCTTTAGGGCTAAGTTGGCCTAGAACAATTTGTGGGGATGCAGCCATCATGGTGCTTCAGAATGACAGTACAACAATCCTGCCATCAAAACTGCATCCTCTTGAAAATGGTGTCTTTCACTGGACTTAAACTACATATTCTGAAAAGCATAATACATCGTTACTACAGAATCCAGAAGTGAGAAACTCAATTTTGTTAAAAAAATAAACAGTGCCACCAAGAGGCCACATTTGGAGTCTCCATGACAGAGTTTATTTCTTTGCTGCTCATCTGAAAGCACCAGACCAAGGCATCTTGAAATCAGCCTCACCACTACTACTTAGAAAAATCTAGTTTAAAAAACCAACTTATATGCCCACATATTAGCAAATATAAGGATTTGGGAATAATGGAAGTCTACCTGATTTTTGATTACGAAGACTAGTAGAGCTGGTTCAGAGTTATTTAACTAGTTTGTCAATTTTTACAATTTCAACACATGAACAAAAATTTCCATAAAGAAAAAGAAAAGCTTGATTAATTCACAGGAAAATACAGAGTAAAATACAAAAGCACTTCAAAATTTCTTGGGAAAATTCCATTCCCCATATATCTTTCAAAGCCCTCTCGTGTACAGTCTAATATGTTAAAAACTATAGAAATTTGACATTTTGCTGATTTAAAAAAAAATACTAATCACTAGAACTCACTGTTTTTGGTCATTTGTGCTTAAATGAGGGCAGTCTTGCCCCCACGGTCAGTATTTAGCCGAAAGCCGCCTTTTGACTCCACTTACACTCTCAGCAGCACTCAAAGGGAACCCTCTCCTGTTCTCCAGAGTCATGTAGTCAGAGCCAAGCTGATGGCAGTGAGTTTAGCTTAGTTCAAGGCTGGGAATATCTGTGGCACTCCAGTTAGACTGCAAAACACAGTTCAAATCCACCAGGTGCTTGGTGAGAGAAAGCTGAAACTTACTCCTCCCATAAGGATCTACAATCTTGGATACCAAATATAAGGTCTCTATATGTTTGAATTAATTAAAGGGCAGTGGGGTTTTTTGGTTATGTGTTTGTTCTTTTACTTTGGTTTGAGGGTATCTGGGGAAATATTACCAACATCTAGTGAGCAGAGACCAAGGATGCTGCTAAACATCCCACAGGGCATAGGACAGCCTCCCTACCATGAATTATCCCAAACAAGAATGGCAAGAATGGCAAGTTTGAGAAAATCCATTTTACATATAGAGACAAAACACTCAGGTATTTCTTTTTCTCTTCTCCACTGTTTAAACCTAGTCTTGTTCTCAACAGTCCTTTAGGAAGCCTCAAAGGAGATTATGGTGGCTGTTCTGGTTGTTTTTAAGTGTTGTCAACTCAGTTACAATGCATAACAACTCAGAGTTCAGACTGAAACATCGCCTGGTACTTCACTGTCCTCACAGCTGTTACATTGGAGTCCATTGTTGTAGCCACTGTGGGAAGTCATCCTGTTGAAAACCTTCCACTTTTCAACTGACCACGCATGATGCCATTTCCAGGGATTAGCCCCTTCTGATTACAAAGTATGGGAGAAAAAAAAAAAGCCTCACTTCAACAATTCCAAAAAGACTCAGATTGTATTAACTACCATGACAGGTTTGTTTGTTCTGGAAATCCACGGGACTAGCAATATTTTTTTGCTATCACCATAATTTAAATGTATAATTTGTCTATAGACTTCCTTACTCCTTGTCCAGCTGTCACTAGCATAGGAGGCCATTGAAAATGCCTATCTTGGGTCAGTCAGACTTAAACTTCACACTGACATATTTTCTCTCTAACACTTTGAAGAATTTTTTGCAGCAGATTTTCCTAATGCACTACATGGTTCAATTGCTTGACTGCGATGTCTATGAGTGCTATTTGTGATTGTGGATCCAAGTAAAATGAGATCCTTGACAACATCAATATTTCTCCACTTATCATCATGATATTGTTCACTGGTCCAGTTGTGAAGATGTTCATTTTATTTATACTGATATTTAATCCAAATGAAAGATTGCATGCAGTCTTCCATTGTGATCAGCAATTGTCTCAAGTCCCTCAAGCTCAACCAGCAAAATCCTACCTACTGCAAATTGTAGGTAGTTGAAGAGCCTTTCTCCAATCACGTCATTTAGGGACTCAGATTATTTACTCAGCACACAATTTCCGCAAGAAAGGATACAACTCTGATGCACATCTTTTTTGTTTTGAAACCACATATATAAGTATCGTGAGCACAATTAAATGTTGTGGAATTTCCATTCATCCTAGTGCTATCCATAAATTGTTATTACTCACACAGTCAAATGCCTTTGTGTATTTACTAAAACACTAGTCAACTTCTTGTTACTCTCTGCTTTTAGCCAAGGGCTATCTGATATGAGCAATGTTTTTTGTTTCAAGGCCTCTTTTGAGTGCTGCTGGAAATCCCTGCAGTTTCCTGTTGATGTACCACTACATCCATTTTCTTAATGTTCTTAAGAAAAAAAATTAATTGCATGCAATCTTAATGACACTTTTGATACTTTCTTAATTCTGTTGGGTCTCCTTTCTCTGGAATTGTCAGATGAACTTCCTCAGTGAATTGTCCAATTAGCTGTCTTCCAAATTTCTTGGCATACATTAGTGAATCAGTTTATTGAAACATTTTAAGTGGTAATACATCAATTCTTGCAGTCTTATATTTGGTTAAGCCTTCTGTGCAACTTAGATTTCTTCATTAAGTATCATTGATTCTTGGGCATATGCTACTGCTTGAAATAGGTAGGTGTTGACCAATTATTTTTGGTATTCCTTCCATTTTCTTTTATTTACTTTTTATTCTGATAGAATGGAAAAAATGAAGCCTGGGTGAAATGATATGCTTTTGTTGTGGGTTCAAGTCTTTTCTCTCTTTTTAATAGGTTTGAGATGCAGTACCTACAGAAACTATTAAAGCCTTCTTTTGCAAAAGAAAAGTAAATTAATGATAATGAGAAGTTCTTTAAGCAGGTTAATGATGATCATGCCTACATAATTATAAATTGTCAAAAAATCTGTATGTTAAAAAATTAAAAGAGGCAAATTCAGACTCTTGTAAGCATTAATTATTATCTGATTTGTGACTGCTAAATAATTTATATACTTTTATATATACTTGATGATAATCTGTATCATCTTAGTTGATTTTTTTCCATATATATGTATTTCTTCTATAACTCAATATTTTCTAATAGAATCCTTCTGTCTTGCAAATTGAGACTTAATTTTTTCTTCAGTTCTTTCAACTGGAGAAGTTCTGAGCATTTTGGCTTCCTAGTTCCACATTACTTGGTTTTCTCAAGTCTTCCCAGGGGCTCCAGCTACTCTGTGCTCAAGAGTAGGTGCCAGAGTGTTGCGTCTGATATTGACTTTGATCTTTTCCTTATTTTATGTCTTGTTAATGATGTTCTGCTTTCTTCATTTATGATGGTATTTATGTTATTCCATGTGAAGGGACAGGGGATTCTATAGAATAGTATGGGTAGGTGGGTGGGTTACATATGCATATGTTTCTAAAAATAAAACTAGGGGAAAAGGCTAAATGTAAGTATTTCCATGGTATAGAGATTTGGGGATTTAGTTCAACTTTAAACAACAACACTACAAAATACTAGTCCACCCACTATAAAGGAGAGGTTGGCATTAGAGGGTCTATATCTCCACTGTCACATCCACAATCACCTGTGAATCTTACAAAAGTTACTGACATCTGGGTACTACCCTCAGTGATTCTAATTTCATAGCTCCAAGTAGTTTTTTAAGTCCTGTGTTTGCGGATCTGTCTTTAAATAAGTATGTTAGACTGGGAAGACTAAAGAAATGAATTCGTAAACACACAAATGTGTATAAGAGAGTGCTTTATATAAAGAATAATTTTACCTTAAGAAAGCATCCCAACCCAGTCTAGTCCAAGCCCACAAATCTGAAACATCCCACATGTCCGATACTGAGTTATACAGTCCTCTTTGGACTCATGAGACACATGCAATGATGCTAAGTGTAGGATGACCATAGGCCAGTGGGTAGAAAGTCTTTAAATTCAGTAGCATTACAAGCATCTCGGCACTGGCAGGGGTCTCCACATGGCTTCTCCAACACACAGAGCTGCATCAAGGTAGATCCATGTGGCTTCTCTACAGGAATGTCTCACAAAGAGTCAGTCTTGTCAGGAGAGTCTCCAAGGAAGTGAGCAGAGGAGAGTGTGTCTCCTGCCTCCCAGCAGTTCCCAGAATTTTTAGGAGAAGATCACGCCCTCACAGAGGTCTCATTGGCTGTCTCCAGATGGACAGACTACACTCCACCCCTACACTCTTAATTCTCAAATTGACACCAGATTACGTAACAACTTCAGTAAATGTCTCTCCTGATCAATAAATCAAAATTCTGCTGACTATTATCCGCAGAGGGCTTTTCAAATATTCTGAACTCTGGAGTTGACCCTTATCTGCATTTAAGCTCATTATATCACATTTCTACAACTGGGACCTGGACTTCTGAAAAAGGTCCCCCAGTGATAGAAATGTCTCTAGACATATTGGATTCCAAAGACTTATTATTTTATTTCAAATTTTTAAAAGAAATACAAAAGTATTGCATAGCAAACTATGACTCTCTGCCTATCTGTTCTATTAAAGGTAAGAAAATAAATTTTCTATTAATAGAAGTTCTGACATTTTACCTGACATAGTACAGCTTATACTACTAATAACCAGTAACAAATAAATCTAACTATTGAATTTATATGTTAGTCAAAAAGTATTTCTACTTGAGTTCTAGTTCATACACTCATAGATTTACTCGAAATGAAATATATCTCTGCATTCAGTGGATAGCTGCAGACAACTTCTTCCCAAATACATTTCTCTTACTACTCTTAAGATGTCATCAATAAAACAGATACGGGCTGCGTCCCAGAGGCGTAGTGGTTGTGCACGGGACTGTGGCCCACTGGGATGGAGGTTCAATTCCAGCAGTGGTTCCACACTGGGCCTCCTACTACCACCACCAGATGGCAGTGATGCCAAAACAAACACACAATAAAATAAAATAAATACATAAATAAAACAGATCCTATCAAAATAGTGACTTCCAAGGAGATCTGGTGGGCCAATTAAATTCAAGGCAGAGAGAACAGCTTGGGTGATTATAACAATTACATTTGGGGGGGTCTTAAGGGGTGAGTTTGATACATTTCTCTCCAAAGACACACGATGTATGTGAGGGTTTAATATGGAGATTTTTTAAAAGAAAATTAAAAGTTTAAAAGTTGCATCATTGAGTAAAAGACCAGAAAAGTTGCACCAAGGAATCTTTACTCCATCATGATTATGCACTTTGTCAAGTACATAATATCCTTTCTTCTAGAATAGCAAGACTTACCCATGAGGATTCTGTTAAGAAACATTACTCTGACTAGCCTATAGTCCTTAACCAGCCTCTCGAGACTTTCTTTTATTGTTGTTCCTCAGACAAAAAAATTTAAAAGATCACAATTTGAGTCCCACTAGGATGTCAAAACTACATTTTGAAGTGATGTAAATCAAAGTAAGGATCCAAGAGATGGAAACACTGCTTTCAGGAGCATAAACACTTAGATGGATGGTATGTCTAGGAATAATAACTTCATATTTTGATATTTTTGTTTAATAAATATTTGTTGTAATTTTTAACACATTTTGGCTCCCATATATTCTTTAGCCCTCTCAAATACTGATTTCAAAGTTTCACATAGAGTAGGCAATTATGCAATTCCACAGTTATATAATATGATCATCCCCCAAGATCTGATTAATCAGCCAATAAATTATAGGAAGATTAGGCCCAGGTGCAGCGTGCTCACAGCCATGGTCCATATCAAAGGAGATGAAAGGAGAGAGAAGTGAGCTGAGAAAGGTGGCCCTACTACCACAAGAAAGGAAAGCCAGGAACACCAGGAGATTTTTGGATCTGGGGTTCCTGGGCTGAGAATCTCCTAAACGTATATTCAAAACTAAGAACTTAGTTCAGAGGTTATGGTGACTGTTTGTCGAGGGATTCTAAAGAGGTCATATTAATAAATTTCCTTCCTGGACATAGGACACATTTGGAAGATTTTTTTTTTAACTCTAAAATTGAATTGGTAAGAAAAAGGCCAAGAAATCTTCACTGATAATTTTTCCCCTAGGTGACAATATGCCTGTTCATTCTTTGAGGAGAACAATGGCTGTTCTGAAAGAATTTTGCTGAGAAACTTGACCCGATCTAACTACAGCCTCGATCTTGCCCTTTCAGAATTCTTCTTATTCCCCAAACACAATGAAGAGTGAAAAGAAACACACTTTGAGTCTCTCAAAGAGTGACAGTTATGTTTTAGCATGACTGGCCTATCTGAGAAGTATAGAATTCTTCAGGAAATGGTTAGAGAGGCAATAACCCTTTCAGAAACGTGTGGACCTTGAGAGTGGAGATATTAAAAAGCAAGAGGTTCCAATTTTTATATTTTTGGTTAATGAAAGTTTCTAAGATTTTGTAGCAATACTTTTTTCTCTTCCCTTCATATTATAATCCTATTAATTCATTTACTGTAGAAATGTCAACATGTATATCTAACTTAAAGTATAAATTTCATTGATATCTTTATCCACTTTGAGAAAATTACAAAATATGAAATCTGATCACTGCCCTATTATATGCTATTATGGACCAAGAGTAATGTTATGTGCTTATATACATGCTGTTACATGTTGTGGTCTGTGTTTATCTATATTTTCTAACAATGTGCTGTTGTTCTGTTCAGACCAAATCAGACTTATAAGCCTTTTTACAGTCATATTTGCATTTGCGTTGATATGTATGACAAAGAATGACAAAACTGGAGCTAGGCTACTGGATCAAAATTTATAGCTGGGACCCAATTACTTTTCAGATTTATTTTTCATTAAACTAAGGAGCACTTGTGGCCTCATGCTCAGGTGGTGAACTGTTAATCAAAAGGTCAGCAGTTCAAAACCACCAGCTGCTGCTAGAGAAAAATATAAGGCATTCTACTTTCATAAAGAGTTACAGTCTCAGAAACCCACCAGAACAGTTGTGCCTTGTTTTACAGTGTCACTGTGATTCAGAATCTACTCCATAGCAGTGAGTTCAATTGTTTTTTTTCTCACTTAGCTATTAAGTTTCTGTGAGGTCTTTGTGACCTCTCCTGGCCCCCAAATGTGTTATAAATTCTAATCACAATATCTACTACTAGAGTGTCCTGAGGGAGCAGCGTTTAAGTACTTAACTGTCAACTCAAAGTTTAGTGGTTTCAACCTACAAGCAACTCCACAGGCGAAAAGACCTGGTGATATGTTTCCATAAAGATTACAGATTCCAAAGACGAAAGAGAAAGCCTCCTATAACTGGCACATGGAACTCCTCCTTCTAACCTCCTACACTATGAGAAAATAAATATGTCCAGTAAAGCCCCCATTTGTGATATTTCTGTTATCACAGCATTAGGTAACAAAGACATTTCCCAAATCCTCCATCTTAGGCATAAACTGTAACTGTGTTTAGCAGGCTTTGTGGTAACAACCTCGGTGCACGAAAGCTGCTGGAAGATATGGAAAAAGAATGTACCGTGACATATCATTTTAGAATAATCCAAGGTTCAATCTCTCTGAGTGTAAGACTTCTTACTTTACTATAAACTCTGATATCTATTCCTCTTTCTGCAAATCAGATACTTGATACCTCATTATTATTTTGTTTCTTATAACTCACACATATTATTTATCCTTGGAGTAAAATAAATAAAGGAGGGATTATCTTCCTTCAACTAGCAACCCAACCCCTCCTACATGAATGCATGCTGAATTGATTGCACATTCCTTGGTATAATCTGACATATAACTCATCAAAAGAGGTTAAGTTCATATAAGCTCTCCCATTAGTGGGGCCTACAATTAAGACATATTTAGTTGGAGTAACCCTGCCTGCCATGAAACAGCATCCAAATCCTGTTCCTTTGCCGTCTTTCTCCTACCAGTCCATCTACAATTGAGTCCTTCTCTTTTAGTTTATAATAGCATCAGACACAGGTGCGGCAGGAAGAGTGGAACTACAGAATTTTTTGTAAAAGTAAAGCAGCTAAGATGAATTTTCTTAAGAATTCAAGGTAAGCTACTACTTACAGGTAGTCTCTAATTTATGATGGATTCATGTGACCATAAACTGAATTTCAATTACTTACTCTTGTTGCAATATTGTTTTGATTGGTGTTTTTTATGCATATATGTATTAAAATATATATTCTTGCTTACATGCAATGTTTCCAACCCACAAAACAGTTTCTGTATAGATGCTGACAATAAAAGACACTATTAGTGAAAACTGAATAAAAAAAGAGGTATCCAATTTACATAAGAACCAACCTAAGAATCATTGGAACTGAACCCCATCTCATAAACTGGGGACTATCTGTGTATGAGGAAACCACTAGATCTCAGATATTTCCATTTCCAATTCTTAAACAATTAGAATTGCCAGTAGCCATGGAACACACTGCCTGATACATAAACTGTGCTGTTGCTGTTACTAGCCGGTACAATGAGCTCTAGAGTGTCACAATATCGATGCCTTTCCTTCAACCTTCGTTCATGTGTACAAACAAGATCTAAATGCTCTTATATTTAAAATGAACAAAGGTTTCCTTCAGTCCCAAAATTCTGGACAAAATTGTGGTTTAAATAAATAAGTAAACAAAAACAGCAACGTGAGGGGGATAAGCCCCACGTATCTTACCCATTTTCAGCAGCGCTAACAACATACGGCTGTTTGGAGAAGTCCCTTGCTCTCGCCAAACATGTTATTGAAGACGAATGACCAAATAAAAGTTCCTTTGCTGAAATCTAAAAATGGTGACAGTGAGCTATTAAACAATTGGAATCTGCTTTTAATCGAAGAATGTACAAATCATATTTTATAGTTTTCCTAATTATAGTAAGAAACATTTTATAGTAATAGATTGCATATCAAATTCCATGGAAAAATAAATCTCTAGGAAAAGGATGGGGTTGTGCACATTTTTGTGTTTTTTTGTTTTATATCAAACATAATGACTGACAGACATATTTTACCCCATCGAAGTTTTGAATACAAATAAGTCATTGTTGATGCTTACTCTCCACAAAATAGCCCCCATTTGATAGTAGCATACTAATGAGCAAATTTCAGGATTCAAGCATGAGTTTACAAAACAAAATGAGAAACTATTACATTTTTTGTAACCACTATCATACCTTATTTGGCTTTCTGCTCTAGAAATAGCAATATTAATGCTTAACCTTAAAGAAAAAAATTAATTAACCTGTGATTTCAATTATCAGTGGTTTCCTCTTACATATGAATTTCAAAAATATATGGTAGCCTGAGAGTCAGAGAGAGAGGCTGCAGAGACCAGTGACTGTAACCTTACTTTTTGCTGATCCTGAGTTGTTTTAACCTTCTAACTTCTTTACAAGTTCTCTTAATTGTAGGAAAATAAATAAATAGTGAATTGTTCAGGTTAAAATAATTCTAAGGGATATATTACATGTGTGTATAATATATATTTTATATATTATACCCTGTTTTGTGGGGATATATTATACATATATATCCTCACAAAATAAATATATTATACATATATATATACCCACAAAATAGGGTAAAATACCCTAAAATGGAAATGAGGGTGTCTTTGTTGGACTAAATTCAAATTTAAGCAGCTAGAAAAATCTTTATGTATAATAAAAATTTATTTTCTATACTACTTTGCTAGTCGTCATTTTGCCATTGCTTCATTATATTTTTAAATAGAATGTTGCAGTACTAAAGAAGTATATCTAAAAGGATATTCACTTTACCTTTCTCATTGCTGAAGGTGTGTGATAAACAGCAGCTATCAAAATTAGAACTAAAAATACTCCTAAATGAAAAAGTTCTTATCAGGAGAATTAAGGAGGCTGTGCATCTGAACTTAGAAGTGGTTCAAATAGCTTCAGCCTGATTGGTAGCCCTGGAAACTTCATTCTCTTGCTCCCCGGAACCATATCAACCCACATCCATGGACAGCAGAGAACTGATAGGTATCCTCAGACTGCACTAAATACATGGGCATGCCCATATGTCCAGAAGTTAAGCCACCTTTTTTGTCGCTCTCTATTCCTAAGAAAAGCAGAACCTGGTGGTGTCATCGGCTAGCCATTGGGCTGCTCACCACAGAGTCAGAGGTCCAAACCCAGCATCTTCTCCGCAGGAGAAAGAGGAGGCTTTCTATCTCCCTAAAGACCTAAAGTCTCACAAAGCACATGCAACAGTTCGACAGGGACTCTAGGAGTCAGAACTGACTGGGTGGCAGTGGGTTTATAGTGCAGGTTTAGACATTAAAAAGCTTTGGTAATACAGTGATGAAAGCACTCATCTTTTAGCTGAAAGGTCAGTAGTTTGAAACACGCAGCTGCCTCTGAGGAGGAAGATGTGTCCGTCTGCACTCAGAAAGATTCAGTCTTGGAAGCCCTAAGGAAAGGGTCTACTCTGTCTTTCAGGGTCCCAATAGCTCAGAATCAAGTTGAGGGCAGTGGGTTTATGGCCCTCTTACCCCTTTTACTAACTACGCAAATAAATGATACCATCATCTCACCTGTACTATTCAACATTCAAAACCCAAATCTGAAGGTACCCTTGAGTGTTTCTTCTCCTTTATCTTCTATCTCATCAAATGGCTAACTTCCAACTGGTATTTTTTCTTAACATCTTTCCCATGGCCGGTAATGTGGTCCCCACTTAAATATTTTCTTGACTTAATACTGTAGACAGTCCTAAAGTACAACTATGAAAGGTTTTCTTGTGAGCAAACTGGCCCCTCATTGAGAACTGCTACTTTAATCCCAAGCAAAGAACTTTCTTCAAAGAGAAGTAGGGTACAATATCTTTCCCCACTCAAGATGCAGCACAGGTAAGATCCTACTCTGTGTTATGCTGCACCATGTATTGTGACATTACTGCATATTACCCACCCTTCCTCAACTACACTGCATCTCCTAGGCAACAAGCACCAGGTCTTACTAAAGGATGAACTTAGGTACCTAACATCCTGTCCAACTTATTTTATGCATTCAATAAATGATTATGGAATAATGCTGAAAAATATGAATTTATACAAAAGGATAAAGGAGAAAATTCCAAATTTCTTAAGCTTATAACAACCCATATATTACAGAATAATGGAGCCACCCAGAAAACATTCTGCTTCTGTTCCATAGATAGTAGCTAGATATGTTAAGCCATTTAGGAGTCTGAGTTTCCACTGTAATATGAAATATATGTGAGCATCATCATTCTCAAAGTGCAACTGTGGCGATAAGAGCAGTTCCTTCTTTCAGGAGTGTTCATAAACATTGAGCTGAATTACTGAGCTTTTCAGTACTTGGCAGTCCTGTAGTGAAATTTCTCAGTGGTGGGAGATGTTAATTAATTACACAATAAAATAGAATTACAATTAATTGTTAATTTAGGCTTTAAAGTGACAAACTTTAAAGGCTAAAAATAGTCTTTGATCTTTAAAAGGCTTCTTAATGAGGGCAGTATACTTTAAGTACATCATTAGTTTAAGTGTTCAAATTGGGTCTAGAGCCTGCTAGAGTTAAGCAAATATCTATTCCAATATGTTAAATGTTTATGACTTGGGACAGGGACAATTAATTGCTAATCAATGGGCCAAATACTAGGTGAGGTCAGGTTCTGAAATAAAGGAACGACAACAGTAAATTGGATTTAGAGCTTTTTGATGTGTTATGCAAAAATCACAGGCAAGCACAGACTAAAAGAATAGCAAGAAGGCCAAACAGACAGAAACACCCAGATAATTAAGATATTACTCATTTGGCTAATTGTGGTATTTAAGGGTACCCTTTGTTTAGATTAATGAGCCATAATTTTCAGAATTATACTTCCATGTCTGTAGTTCAGATACTTAAACATTTAATTCAGGATATAAAATAGTAAAACTCAGCATAACTTAAAAGGTGATGGCATTTAATTGGTAGTGAAGCTGAGCAATATTCATAAAATAATTTTTAAATGTGACTTTCACACAGCATACAATATTTTCCCCTAAAGGTGGAATTAAAATAATTTTATTACTTTAGGAAGCATCTTTTAAACAATCATGTAAACTTTGTTATAAGCAACTCTTTTTATTTTCTGAGTGAAGATCATTTCAATAAAAAATGTTTGCACTAACGTATAGTTCCGGTGAGAGATTCCAGAGACAGAGTTGACCTTCTTGACTTCCAGTGACAATTGTTTGCTGGTCATCAGTGATCATGATGGCAGTAATGCTATGAGGTGGAGCCTTTACTCCCCACAGTGCCACCGCCTGAAGGGAAGCGCTCATGTTGAGTGAATCCTGGACACACAGAAAAGAGAAATGAATATGGTCACTATTGTTAAATTTGGGGAATTGACCATATCACAAAATGAATTTAAGGAGAGGTGAACATTAATAACTATATTCCTAAAGCTATGAAGAGGGTGGTTTTCCTCATCAATTAGAGGAGTTAGTAATCAGTGGATTTCAATCAAGGAAATAGCACTTTCAAATTATTGATAATGAAAACTCATGAAGAGAACAATCAGAACAGTCTACCTATTCTACACTCACTTCCTACTGTTGGCCTGACCTCAGCATAATCTAAAACCCACCTACAGCTCTCAAGAAATATAGCTATCTTCATCATAATTTGAAAATAATTTTGCAAACTATCCTGCAAAATCTACCAACTCATCTATGTGACTAATGTCTGAAATTTGTTTTAAAAACATAATTCAGTTTCCTCTTGAATAAATTGTTATAGAGATGCAAATCAAAATTAAGATGAGCTATCATTTTACCCAAACATGAATAGAAAATTAAAGAAAACAACAACACCAATAGAAAACAACAAATTCTGGAAAGTGTGGCGAAACAGGGACCCTCACACAGAGCTAGTGATAAATGGTGCAATCATTGTGGGAAATAAAAAGAAAAATGGTACATATTTATTATCTCTTTGCATACAAATGCACATGATATATATATACATATATATATTACCTAATATACACACAGAAGAGAACTTCAAAACGTTTGTAGGAAGAGGTCATTTTTAATTACATTTTCCGTGATACTTGTGAAGCCCGTGTGTGTGTGTGTGTGTGTGTGCATGTATTTCACCATTGTTTCATAGCCAAGCTTGCAAATAAATTTAGAAAATCTCCCAAAATTAAGAACTAAGAGGAAACTGAAAAACATCTCATATAGTAGAATGGTACTGACTCAGTCTATTTCAGGAAACAAAGCTCTCTAGAGGTGATTTTAGTCCATGAAAAAGGAACTGGATCACTTCAACACAACTGCAGAAAGATAAAGAAGTTATTTCCACCGAGACTCTCTCAGAAAAACAAATCTAACGAACAATATACCAAGCCTGAAAAATACAAATAGATTTGAAGTAAAAATATCACTATATGTAATACCAGAATTACCATGTGAATAAAAACAAAAAAATTGTTTCTAGCTCCATGATACTCCTGAGAGACCAGTCAAAATATTACACACCTACTATCACTTAAAAAAATTAGACTAATCATAACAAATGTTAGCAGGAATGTGCAACAACTGGAATCCATACATTACATATGGCAACGTATAATGGAAAACAGGTCACTTCTGAAAAAGCTAATCATAACTATGACCCACTCAAAATATCTCTTGGGTTTTATCCAAGAGAAAAGAGACAATATACCTATGCAAATATTTCATCCTGTGCACCTTTATTTGAAATAGCCCAAAATTGTAAAAACCCAAATGTCCATCAATAAGTGACTGGATAAAAAAGTTGTAGTATACGCACAATTAAAAATGAGTTATTGAGGGCTGAACCCTGGTGGCGTAAGTGGTTGAATGCAGGACTGAAGCCTGCGGACTTGGCGGTTCAAATCCAGAGGCGGCTTTCAGGAGCAGCGCTGGGTAGCTCCCACGACCACCACATGGCAGTGATGCCTCCCAAAAAAAGATGTTACTGATCCATTCAAGAACATGAATTACTCTCAAAATAATTATGTTGAGTGAGAAAAGCAAGCAAATAGAAAACATACATATAACACACACAGTTTCAAAAAGTTTGTGGAAAAGAAAGTTAAAAGATAATGACATGGATAGGGAGGTCTTCAAAATACAACTGGGAAAGGGCTGACTCCTCAAAGTCAGGTCAACCTTAATAAAAAGGGATGGAGCAGAACTTTTAGAGCATCTCACTGGTGAAGCACAACTCAAAATTAAAGTGAACATCTGAAAACATCCAAGTAATCAGAATGCAAAATGCACCCAGGAAAATTGGAAATTGTCAAAATGAAATGCAAAATGAAAAAAATAGATAACCTGATCTGTGTGAGTTGAAATAGATCTACACTGGCCACTTTAAATCAGATTCTCACATGGTGTGCTCTGCTGGAAATAACACATTGAAAAAGAGTACCACTACAGTTATATCAGAAAGAAATTTTCAAGATATATTTTGAGTATGATTATATCAAAAATAGGATAGTGTCTCTCTGATTGAAGAAAGTGCAGCTGGAGCTAACGAGAAGAGAGAGACGAGACGAGAGAACCTCATCATGGCCCACCACGCCCTAGGGATGACATCTTTACTTGGAGTAGCCAAGGCACAGAGAGGACCATCGGGCCAGCCCCACCACAAGATTCAATGTTCCATCTTTGACCTATAACACTGCAGGGGACAGCGCTGAAGATACTATGAGGAAAGTGTGCCTGATCTGCCCCATGCACAGCAGAGTAAAACAAGGCAGCAGGGGGAGCAGAGTAATTAAGTCCCTTAGGAATCCTAAATATAGACTTCTGACTCTGCAACAGGACTTGGCACCTCATCAGACTTGATCTGAAAACATACATAAGGGTCAGCAGACAGACCTAGAAGTATCAGGGGTTTGGAGTTCTTGTTTCATTTTTTGTTTGTATGTTTTTCCTTTTTCTTTTCCCTATGTCTATCCATATAAGATAGGCAGGACGAATATTGAGAAAACAATAGGACCAGCAGTTCTGGGGGTAAATGGGAGTGGGGGACAAGGAACAGGAAGGGAACCAACCAAACTCAGGGATAAGGGAACAAGAGATCTAAAATTGATGGTGAGGATGGTATATGATGCCTGGTAGAGTTTGATGAAGTCCAATGTATCTGAAAGGAACTACTGAAAGTCAAATGGAGGATGAGTATGATATTGGGATAGGAAGAAGGTGAAAGGAAATAAAGAAGTAGGAGGCAAAAGCTATTTATAGAGTTACAGCTATAGGTATCTATATATGTAAATACATTAATTTATAATGAAAGTGATAGAGGCCAATGTATATATGTGGTGTTAAGATAGTCCATGGACTTTGGGCCTCTGTTCAAGGCCTGCCTTAACACAAGGAAACTTTGTTTTAATAACCTGGAACTCTTTTGATACTCACCTTCCTGACACCAATTGTTGAAGACAAAAATGGGTGCATAAACAAATGTGAAAAAAGCATATGGTGCCTGGCTATCAAAAGATGTAGCATCTAGGGTCTTAAAGGCTTGAAGTTAAGCAAGAGGTCATCTAGCAGGGATGCAAATAAGTTCACATAAAAGAAGCACACCAGTCTGTGTGATAATGAGGTGTGAATGGGAACAGGTATCAGGTATCAAAAAATCCAAAGCAAACAATGATACTGATGTGAAAGAGGGGTATGTTAGTCTGAGTAGACTAGAGAAACAATTTCATAGACACTCATATGTGTATAAAAAAGAGCTTTATATAAAGAGTAGTTTTCCATTAAAAAAACATCCCAGCCGAGTCCAGATCAAGTCCATATGTCCAATATTAGCCCAAATGTCCAGTATCAGTTTGTAAATTTCTCTTCAGACTCATACAACACATGCAATTATGATGAATTCAGGAAGATCACAGACAGTTGGTGGAAGTCTGTGGATTCAGTGACAGTGAAAGCATCTTAGCACTGGCATGGGTCTCTACGTGGCTCCTTCAGCTTCAACGCTCTGGCTGCCATCAATAGCTCCATGTTATTTGCCAACAGGAATGTCTTGCAGGGAGTGAGTGAATCTGGCCTTCAGTGAGCTGTTTATCTTTGTTGAGCCTCCAAAGGAAGTCATAAAGCTGTGACCTCACTGACAGGCTAGACTCCATTCCTCCACAAGTTAACTACCACAAACAAGATTGGAGTGGAGACCCAAAGTCCATCTGCAGATGACTGGACATACATACATAAACACACACACACACACAGGTGTTAAAATGAGGGGATGTTTCAACAAGGGTGCATTATCATATCATTCCACTAGTTCCTGCATGGTTCCTCCCCACCACACTACCATGACTAAGTTTTACTTTACAATAGACTGTACATTACTTTACAATAGACTTGTACATATTGGTAAAAATAAAAGTTCTGGACAGTTGGAATTCAGGAGAGATAAAACACTCAGGAACAGTAGTAGGAGTAACAATATCATGAGGGTAAGGGGATAGTGAGGGCAGGGGATGGAGAGAAAGGAGAATCTCACCACAAGGTCGGATATATAGTGCCACCCCCCGCCCTCCAGAGGGGAAGGACAGAAAGGTGGGTGAAGGGAGATAACAGACAGTGTACAACACAAAATAACAATAATAATATCTAATTAATAAGGATTCACTAGGGTGGGAGGGTAGAGAAGGGAGGAGGAAAAAAAGTAACCAATACCAAGGATTCAAGTAGAAAGAAATTGTCTGAGAAATGTAGATGGCAACATATGTACAAGTGTGCTTAAAATTATTGAATGATGGATTGTTATAAGACTTGTAAAAGCACCCCAAAAATGATAAATAATTTAAAAAAGAAAGCACTGTTCATGTGACTGTTATTTAAATTTTTGCACCAACTTCATATCCCAAAGATGAATAAACTGAAGATATCTTACCAATTTCAATGACATGAAATTGATCAAACTTACAATAAAAATGCATTGGTAATTCCTGATGCTTGAAATGTAAAAGTTTAGAACAAATAAAAAGAACCTGTAGTTTGAAAATATGGCCTTCATGATAAAAATTACTCAATATCATATGATGGAATTTGGCAATATCAATGATTTGTTCATTTCAATGTATTTTTTTCACTAACTACATCTGTGGACCCGTCTGAATGGGATATACTAGAATCATATCAATGTCATCTCTAGAAAGACTCTATGGAGAAGCATAACCTCTTCAGTAAGAATAAGATCAGGGGTCAACTACATAAGACCCATGTTGGACACATAAAGTAAGCCCAGGACCATGGGAAACAGAACACATTTGAGGTCTCTGTGGGAATTGGTGGAAGCCAAGACCAGAGACCTCAGATCCTGTAGCACTGAAATGATGGAACAGAACAAAAGAGTCAAGCTGAGACCAGAGGCAAAGCAAGAAACCATGAAAAAGAGCAGGGAAAGGGCATCTCAACTTGTAATCTTAATGAATTCTGTTAGTGAAGCAATGAATGACCGGGAGTCAAGCCAAGCTGAAAGGAACTCCCAAGATCACCATTCAATCATTTCAGAAAGCAGCATATGATCAAGGGTCAATGATAGTGAAAGAAGAAATCCAAGCTGCACTGCAGAAATAGGAGAGAAAAAAAAAAGAATCAGTAGTTTGAAAAGAAATTGGGACAAAAAAAAGCTCCAAAAGTTGAAGGAATACCAAATGAGATGTTTCAACAAACAATGAAATGCTAGAATCGCTCACTAGTCTATGATAGGAATTTGGAGGACAGCTGTAGGGTCAACTGACAAGAAGAGATCCATATTGGTGTCTATTCTAAAGAAAGAAAGGTGATCCAAAATAATGTAGAAGTCTATTAAATAATTGCATTAATATCACATCCAAGCAAAATTTTGCTGAAGACATTTCAAAAACAACTGCTGTAATAAATCAGCAGGGAACAGCTAGAAATTCAATCTGGAGTCAGAAGAGTATGTGGAACAAAAGTTCACATTGCTGATGTGAGAAAGCAGAGGACACCAGAAAGATGTTTGCTTGTTTTATTGACTAAGATAAGGCATTTGACTGCATGGACCATCCTGCATTGTGGATAAAATTGTGGGTAGAAAGATAAATATAGAAGATGTACAATAGAAATCTTAGGAGAGGTAAATATGCTCAGATAAAACTTATACGTAGATCAAAAGGCAGTGGGGGAGGTTAATATTAGAAAAATTAGGGTTCCTGGGGGCAAAGGGTAGGGAAGGGTTAAAGGGAAGCTGATATCAAGGAGTTCAAGTAGGAAGAAAATGTTTTGAAACTGATTGTGGTATAAATTGCACAATACTGCTAATGTAATTGAACTATGAAATGTGCTTTCTCTAAGCGCTACCAATAAAAAAGTAAATAAATGCAATAAGGAAAGATGTATGTCAGGGTTGTAACCTTTGTCCATTATTCAAGATGAATGTTTATAAAAAAATTCTGAGAAGCTAGAATATAAAAAGAAATTGTAAAATCAAGATTAAGGGAAGACTCATTAACAACTTTTAGTATATAAATGGCACTCTTGGTCTACTGGATAAAGAAACACTTGATAACATTTAACATCCATTTCAGAAAAAAAACCACTTAGGATTTAGTACTAGAAAATGTATATCTCAATCACACTTCAATATGCAAAGTTCAACAATAGAAAAAAAAGAAGATAAAAAATGCAAAACCTGTCTTAGTTCTTCAAAGTTGGGCAGTGTGAGTTGTCTCTTAGTGTAAGGCCTAACCAAACCAGTCAGGTCTGACCCATGACACTGGTCAGAGCAGAACTGTGCTCCATTGAACTTTCAAGTTAATGTTTCGGAAGATCACCAGGCGTGCCTTCCAAGGCTCTTCTGGTCGGGCTTGACCTCCACTCTCCAACCTTTCCGTTAGAAGAAGCGGGTCAAGTATTTGCACCACTCAGTGACAGCAAACTGCATAGTTTCCATCACTCTTAAGGGCGCCACAGCCTCCCCGAGCCTGTCCACCATGTAAGTGGCTTGGAAAGAAGAAAATATTCTAAGATGAACAATCCAGTGTTGAAGAAAGAAATAGAATGTGCAAACATTCTGCTACATTACCCTTAAAGTCCATCACACTCCTCACCATGACTTCTAGTATTACAATAATTACAATTTCTACATGAAACTCGTGTGAATTTTCACCTCCATTCTTGGTCTGAGTAATGTGCACTTCTGGGAACTGGAAAATGGCAGAAATGAGAGCACTTGTGGTTGCATTGCTCTAATAGAAACAGGATATTTTGTCTAAGAATAATGTGTATTTTGGCTCTTATGCAAAGACTCACCTGTCATCATCTTTTTTAACCTTTCCTATGGACCCTCTAGTCAAGAAAATTGCAGCTTGTTAAGTAGATCCCTTAAAGACATAAAAATCTTGGAACTTTTCCCAGGGGGGTAATATATGGTGGAACCTTCAGAACTAGAATTTGAAGGGACAGTTTTGTCTTTCCAGATTATATATTTTTCCTACTTTTGTGCAGTCGCACTATTGTCTGTCATTTTCTATGAGTGGAAAATACTTTCATTTCCCTTCTCTAATAGGTGTCCTCCTTGCAGGAATTTCACAGGTTTTTCTGCATTTGTAATGAGTAACTAGCATCCTGAACATAAACACTTGCTGAAATTAGTTATTTGTACTTCTGCTGCTCTGAAAATAATCGTCTCTCTCATTTGAATCTTTCCCATCATTTCGTATGCTATCTACTTCCTTATTAATCTGGATTGCAGTCTCCCTTAATATCATTTGATTTGGATTCATAATGATTGATACAATTCCCCCACAGACAGCAGGCTTTGCTTAGCATCGTGCCTGGCATAACACAGTTACTTGATAAATCACATAACCAAGATGATGTTGACACTCCTTTCTTTGAGAAATACAGGAACTTACTCTCCATCATTGTGGCATCTCTTATTATGATCCTTAAAGCTGGGGCCAGGAATCTTCTTTTGCTACAGGTCCATTTAGAGATCTATAACATCATTCACAAGCCATACGAGTCAAACATATAATCAACTCATTTCAAATATGATGGCTGCTAACCACAAGGTCATCAGCTTGAAGGCATCAGTCGCTCCACTGAAAAAAAATGAGATTTTCTACTACTGTGAAGAGTTAGTCTTGTGTCAGAGATGGCCAGCGTCCTATACACACATCATGGGTTTGATAGGTGCAATTGTACCATGATTATTTTTATTTATTATAGTAAAGTTATAGAGAGCATGAGCAAGAAGAAAATAATAATAAAAGTCAGACACATCATGGTAGCATGCTTACCCCAGCTCCGTCTGGTGGTTGGCGTGGAGAGAAGGTTAAGTGTAAGATTTACATTTTACCAAACTTAACTAATCTTTTTGGGGGAACATCTGAAACCCGTAGTTACAGATAAGGATATGTCATCAGGAGGGGCTATCCCATAGGTCAAACAGTAATGAGGGGGATGAACCAGGGGTAAATGTAAAGGGAGGGGGAGGTTACTGGAGTCAAGATGGGTGTAGATTCTTGAGAGTTGCCGCCTGACCTGACCTGACCTCTTGTTCCCAGGAGGGGGATGAAATTAGCTAAAGCTTTCTGGAGTAGTGACCCTTTAACTGTAGGTGGTTGTTTCTATCTTTAATGGGACACACAAAGGCCTCTAATTGTTGGAGCCATTAGGGAGATTAATTCCTAAAGTTTGGGGCCTCCCTGTCTCCTACAAGGAAAAACTCTATAGGTATGCATATCAGAAGTTAGAGGTGGGACATCTGTACTCTGATAATGGTGGCTAGTTAATTAAGCATAGTTCCTGATGTACTTCAGTTGATCTCCAGGTGCAATCATATGTCTCATATGGTAAGCAGCTTAGGTTTGGCATATGTTTTGGGGGAAATAACCTGGGAGAAATCTTTCTCTCCACAGTCTTGGAAGTCTATAGGGACAGTTCTATCCTGTTCTGAGGGCCTCTATGAGTTAGAATCAACTTGATGGCAGTAAGTGGCTTTTGAGTAATATGATAGTTGGAACTGCTTGTCCTTGTGATGGTAGGTGGTATTGATGATTTTCAAGGCCCTCAGTCAGAAGTTTTCTACCTCTAGTCTCAAGTATGATGTTTTGAATAGAGCAAAATGATAAGTGCTAATTAATTGAATGAATTCTCTTCCTTCAGCTTCAACTCTTTCTTCCCTAAAAATAACTTGGCTAAGAGTATGAATTTTAGACTTGGATTAGAGTACAATTAGAGTCATCTAATACCTTGAAATAGTTCTGTCATCTATGTAAGGTGGAATAATAATGACATCGACTTCACCAGGTTGTTGCAAGGAAGAAGTATTGAAATAATGCAAATAATGTAGAATAAAAAGCTGTTTGGCCAATTAATTCTGGGCTATTTAAAAAAATAATTTGAATAAGAATAAAGCAAAACTGTAATGGTAAAAAAAATCAATGTTGGGGTAATGGTCACTATTTTTCAGATTATGGGAGTATTTTAACTTGTAAAATAGTAAAGTTGGGGCTGAGCCCAGGTGGCATAGTGGTTGTGTGAAGAACTGCGGCCCACTGGGTTGGAGGTTCAAATCCAGCAGCAAGGCTGGGCCTCCGACTCCCACCACCAGAGGGCAATGATGCCCAAAAAACAAAAAAACAAAACAAAACAAAATAGTAAAGTTGGAAGTATAGTGAAGTTGAACTTGGATTATTTCTCAGTTCCTTGTATATTGGAACCATCTTTTATAGCTGTGTCACATGTTGCTTTAACATTCATACCAAGTAACCCATCTCTACCCATCTGCTACTCTGACAATAAGATGTTCCCTCAGGCAGAACCCTGGTGGCCGTGTGTGGGACAGCGGCCCACAGAGTTGACAGTTCAAATCCAGGAACAAGACTGGGCTTCCTACTCCCACCATGGCCATGATGCCACGAAAAAAAAAAAAATGTTCCCTCAGTTTACTCCATGGTAAATGCCTAAAGCTCAATGTTGTGATCCAAATGCAGCTTCTAAATAAGTCCTCATTTGCTATGCTTATCCCCTGTCATGTTTTCAGAGAAAACCACAATATACATAAAGGTGTTTGACTATGGTCCTGCTTCAACTCTGTCACATAATTGCCCCATGCAGTTCCCCCTTGTGACCCACTGCTATGAATATCAGCAACTGTGGATATAAGATTTTAAATATTTCTAGCCTCCCCCCCACTCCCACCCCCACCAATATATGTTCATTACTCACTGACAACTAGTTGATTCTGACTCCTGATGCTCAAAGAAGACAGTGTAGAACTACTCTTGTGAGTTTCAATGACTATAAATTTTTACTGGAGTAGAAAGCCTCATCTTTGTCCAAACTGGCTGAACTGTCAATTATCAGCCAATACATGCGTAGCCCATGACCATAGCTTAAACATTACCATAGCAAGTTAAAATGCTTTCATACTTCTGGATAAAAATGACAGTTGCCCACACACCAATATTTTTCACTATTACATTTCTGTTTTATTCTTATACAAAATTAATTAACTCCAAAATACATTAGGTTATAAATTCTACAAGGGCACAGATTTCTGTCTGCTCTGTTTCTGAGCGACTGACTAAATGTTCAAGGCATTGAACAGTGTTCCAAACATAGCAGGCACTCAATAACTGTGTGCTCAATAAATAGGCACTATAATTCCAAAGATGCAAGTCTAATGAGGCCACCACCCATTCAAATATTTAGAGATGTTGAAATACCAAGCAAAATAGAGGACATCTGAAGTTTAGAGAATCAAATAAATCAAAGCACATTATGGTTAAAAAAAAAAACTCTTAATGTTCATAGGATTCCTACCACACGTACAAAATTAGGAAGGTAGGGGAAAGCTCTAGGGCATAAATCATTAAAAATATATCCATTTTAATGAGAATTCATCTACAACAATCCAAATTGCCAAGTGTATGAAAACAAGGCTGGAATTCAAAGGTCTGCATCTAAAAGCAATTGTCCTCAAACTGATGCTGACTTACAATGATATGTCCAGAAAGAGTAAAGAGTGTAAAGACAGAGAAGTTTCATAAAGTTCCTGAAGTGGTACATCTTTATGGAAACAGGTTTTTCTCCTGTGGAGCGGCAGATGGGCTTGAATTGCTGACCTGTCCTTTAGCAGGTGAGCCTTTACCCAACGTTCAACCAGGGATTCTAGACCTGGATCTTGGGTTGGTTGTTACCACTTCCTATAGCTGTACCAGCTCACACATAGACAACAAGTGGTAAAAAGAAGATACCACCGCCTGGACTCAATATTTTCAGGGGGAATAAATCCAACAATGTACATTAAAAAACATGAGTTTATATATAAATATCAAGCGATCATTATATTACATTTATATATAATTTCCTACTGTCTTGTTAGTTCCTTTGAGTCAATTCCAACTTAAAACTACTTATAATTCCAGAATTTGGTGGTAGAAGTGACCTTAGAGTTATTAATACAATACCTTTTACTTATATGAGAGTGGATGATGAGAAATGTACTGTAAATAATTCTTAAGATTATATCTAATTGTGAGATTCTGTGAAATAAGCGATTTGTTCAGTGAGGATAAATAATTAACATACATCTACGAAAGATGTTTTTAAATATTTTCCTTTTGCAGGTTTTTTTTTTTTAGACATTGAGTAGATTTTTATTCAATGTCACTACAACTTTATAGGTCAGAATATAACTAACTACCCCTTAAAGTTTCCAAAATTTTAACAGGAACAGATAACCTCATCTCTCTTTGATTTGTTGATGGGTTTGAGCATTTCCACTTGTGCAAAGCAGCATATAACTAAGCCACACCCCCATGAAAGCTTCTTAATTTTAAGAAAGGAACTCATTGGAAGAAGATGGCATCCTGTTAGATTCACCTGCCTGGAGATCCTGCTGCCAGACCAGATTAGAAGGTAAAATGAAGGAGACTGGGAGGCAAGAGTCCAGAAATTAGAATCAGAGTAGTAGAGTCTGTTCTGAACCCTTTTTATCTTTTAATTTCCACTCACAGCAAATCAAGAGCACACAAATCACTCTAGATTCAGTGTGCTTGGCTCGTGAGCTCCAGGTGAGCAGGTACTTGTCCCCTAGTCTGAAAGCGAACAGTGACTTTCCCAGTCTGATGTTTTACAGAGGACATAATCCCAGACACAAGGAGACCCTCTGAAAGCTAGTCACAGGGCCCCACTCCAGAGCTCCCTGCACTGTTAGCTGCCTTGAGCTCACAGCCTCTCCATCAGGGTCAGCGGGTAGTCATAGATTTGGAGCAACTGAAAAAGAAGTAAGGAAATTTACCTGAGATAGGTCACTGTGTGTCAGAAAATAAGCAGATAGTCATCGTCCAGGGGTAGAACTCAGTTTCAGTTGGCCAAGAAGAAAAAAACCTCTCTGATAAGCTAGATCTGCCCCTTGGGGGGACAGCATGACAGCCCCAAATCAGGGCACTACACAAGCTCAATATAAAAAAAAAGAGGAAAAATATTTTCTCTGTAAAACCTGCAAATCCCAGACTCATTGTTTAACTCTGAGGCAAAGATAGAACAAGTCATTTAACATACATTAGCATAATAAAGGAGCCCCTGCTAAGGAAGGCCAGAAGTTAACTACAGAACCCAGCGTCTATCAATCTAACAAAGACCCCTTGAAGCAAGCCTTAGTTTTAGAATAACTTAATTGAATTCCAGCTAGCAAGGGAAAACAAAAACCCAAAATCCTCCTAACTATTAGGCCATCGGCAAATCCTCCTAACTATTAGACCATCAGCAGGTCCTGTGGCAAACTAGAGCTTACCCATCTTCACTCTCAGTGATCCTACACACAGCTGGAAAGGTACTGCCTGCCTGGGCAGGAGTGAGGGAAAACACGCGCGCGCGCGCGCACACACACACACACACGCATGCACACGCACACGCACACGCATACACACACACCCCGCTGCAGTGTCCCATACAGTACAAGGCAGCTATCCCAGCATATTCCAATGGTCAACACCACTATGGGAACTGCTGCCTGACCTCTGTTGTGATCTTGCCTTCAAGGGAATTCTGCCCAGCATCTTTGGGAACCTACCCCAAGTTGGCACAACATCCTGCTACCTAGAGGGAGAGTTGGAACTCCTCCAGCCCAGTGGTCAAGCAATCAAGCCTCAGTTAGCTCCTCACTTACCACTCTTTTTTTTCTCTCTTTATTCTCTTGCCCCTCGATCTTTACCACCACAGTTGGTCTCAATGGGCACAGTTTTGCTTTGTTTCTCTTTTTATTTCTTTTTTCTTCTTTGTCTCTCTTTTTCCTCTTCTCTACCTAAAGTGACCAAATTTTAAGGGGGATACCATTGACTGGGGGTGGGGAGTGGGGTTCTTGATTAAAAATTTGGTCTATAGGGAGCAACAAAATAGTTCATAGAATGCAAAAAATAGTATTGTAATATATTTATTTTAATTTTTAAATGCTGTGGGGCATTGTTAAATTGTTAAAAAGTGGGACCTCTGGTCACCTTATCTCTACTTCTTTCCTTTCATGTGCCATTGCTGGCTTAGAGGCCATACCCTCCATGTAGGCTACCTCCACGAAAACAGCAGCGGGGAACTCTGGCCTGCCTTCTGTGGGAAAAGTTCACACCACACAAGGCAGCCATGTGCTGCAGAGGAAACCTCAATTCAGGTCTCTATGGTGATATTGTCAACTAGGACAATTCTGCCCAGTACCACTGGGACCCTCTTCTAAAAGGGCAAAACAATCTGCCACCTTGAGGCATGATTTGAACCTCTTTGGCTTCAAGTTCAGGTGAAGAGGGATCCACTATCTCTTTATTCTTTGTTTTTTTTCTTCTCTCCCATTACAATCGATCTGATCTAGCAGAGTTGTATTTTCCCCTTAAGTTCCCTTTCTTTTCTTTTTCTTTCTTCTCTCTATTTCACCTTTTTTCTTTCATCTTTTCTGTTTCTCTCCTTTCCCTCACTTTCCTTCCACATGCAACTGATGGTTTCCACCCACCTCGTGGTGAGAGCTGCAGTCTGCCCCCTGTGACAGTGCAGCATATGGCACAAGTCGGTGCTACACACAGAATGGCACAGGCTCAACTATCTTTTTATTTTTTCTGTCTTTTCTTCTTCTTTCACTTTTGTTTCTTTTTCCCCTTCTTCTACCTCTTCTGTTTTTCCCAGCACAGTTTCAGCAGATTGTTTTCATTTTTGATGTTTTCTTTTTTGATGATTTTAGTTTTGTTTTGTCTTTGCGTTGTTTTTATGTGAGCATTTTGGTTTGATTTTTATTTTTGCCCCTGTCCTAGATTTCTCCTTTCTCTCTTTTTCTTCTCCATTTTTTTCTTTCAAAAACCACTGCATGCCTCAGATCACTCCCCACCACCTAAGGAAACTGTGATGCCCCATGTGCACTTGTTAGCTTTACACATAGTTGGGGAAATCACACCCTTCCCCCACCATACCCAAAATGGCTGGGGGAATCTCTCTTTCAAATAACTGGAGGAACTCCAGCCTACACCCAAAGACCCTACAAGTGACTGAAGGAATCCCTGCCCACTACTGGGGGTGCTCCAAGTGGCTGTGGGAACATCCACCCTATCTCCACAGTGATCTCTCCAACTAGTGTAATTCTGTCTCCCACCTACGGTGAGCTAAAGTAAGGGGGGTATACCCACAGGCTCTCCGTGGCACTCCAATTGTAGAGGGAAATACCACACACCATTTGAGGCACTTCAACCACTGAGAGACACACCACTAAAGTTTACTGAGAGATCAGCATTTCACTAATTGCCACCCTCGAGGGGCCCACAACCAGAGGAATAGCATCCTGTGAGAGGACTATCCAACTCACATTCCAAATAATGGAACACTAGGCAGCTAGGGTAACAGGGAAACCATGGGAAGATACAATGCAGTACATGCAGGTAGTTCATAGAAGCACTCACATGAGTCTCCCAAGAGAGCCCAGCATACTTCAACTTTGGAATATGGTGCCAGGCTCCTCTAAAGCAATGCGTAAATAGCAATGAGCCCTAACAGCAGCAACAAAAAAGCAGAAGAGAAAGAAGACAATGCCAGGAGAAGTATGAACCTAATGACATACATGGATGAAGCAGACATTGACCTGCTACATAAAAAAAAAAAAAATTCAGAATGCTGCTTGGAGTCATACAAGATAGGATAGAAACAATACAAAAAAAAGGTTGAAATTATAAAGAAGATAAAGGCAACACACCAAAGGGAAATACAAGACTTAAGGGATGAAATAACAAAATCCAGTAACAAACTAACAGACTTTGCAAACAGATTTGAGATATAACACCAGTGAAATAGAGGATAATGAAGAAGACCTAAACAAACAGGAAAGGCAATCAAATAAGACAATCAGAGAAGCTGAAGAAAATCTGAGAGCCATGTATGATGCTATAAAGAGGAACCGTACTAGAATAAGTGGATTACTAGAGTAAGACACAACAAAGATTTCAGCAGTGAAAATAGTGAGGGAACTCTTAGAGGAAAACTTCCCCCGCTTAACAGATCATTATCAGGCAACCATGCAGAAGGCTGAAAGAACACCAGCCAGATTTAACCCAAAGAAGAATTCACCAAGACACATAATAGTTAAATTATACAACTCTGAGGAAAAGGAAACGATCATGAGAGCAGCTATGGAAAAAAATCACTTTTAACGCTACTAAAATAAGAATATGTCCAGACCTGTCAGCAGACATGAAGAAGAGGAGGGAGTGAAGTAACATAGTTCCAAAATTGAAGGAAAGCAATGCAAACCCGAGAATACTATACCTGACCAAATTATCTGTTAAGATAGATGGAAAACTAAGAGTCTTCCCAGACATGGAAAAACTCAAAGAATACATACAAAGAAATCCAGCCCTATATAAGATACTTGTTGATCCAGTAAGAGCAGAAGATCAGCATTCATCGAGTACATTAACAGATCATCACATAGGACAACCTCACCCAGAGAACAAAAATGAAAAAAACAACCCACAAGATAGCAATAGCTCAATAGAGGCAAGAAGGCAAAAATGAAACACATACACATCACAAACTGATAAGACAGGTAAGCAGGAAAGCACCCAACACAAAAGGTACAAGATAATATTACAGAGACCACAGATGGATGGAATAACACTGACCATTGATGGACTGAACTCAGGAATTAAAAGGCAGAACTTAACAGACTGACTCAGAAAATATAACCCATTGATCTGTTTGACACATCTCAAACTTGGACACAAAAACAGGTTTTGAATAAAAACCAAATAGAAAAAATATCCCAAAAAAGCCAAAAAGAAAAATATACCAACCAAATGGCATTGCAAAAATGCAGAGGTAACAATCTTAAACTGTGAAAAAATGGATGTCAATGTACAAGCCATAACAAGAGACAAGGAGGGGCACTATATAATGCTCCAGAGAGCAATTGACCAAGAAACAGTAAGCATAATAAATATATGCATGCCCAAGAAGAGACCCACGAAATTTGTAAATCTAACACTTCAAAAGAGGAAAAAAGAAATGACAGACTCAGCAATTATAGTAAGTGACTTTAATATACCACTCTCTTAAAAAGGCAAAACACAGGGAAAGAACCCCAACAAGGAGGCTAAAGATCTAAACAGCAAAATTGGATGACTTAACCTGATAGATATTTTCAGAGTTTTCCACCGAAATGAAAAAAAAAAATCACATTTTTCTCAAGCCCACATGGGCATATGCTCAAAGATAGACCATATTATGGGAATCGAGTCAAACCTAGGTAAATTCAAGCACATAGAGATTATAGAGACATCCCTCTCTGATCACTGTGCCATAAGGCTGGAAAGCAATAAAAGTATGATTAAGAAAAAAAGGACAAAGAACTGGAGAATGAAGGATCCTGTATTACAAAAGGAGTGGGTATTTACCCAGACCAGAGATGAAATCAGGAAATTTCTAGAAACCAAGAAGAATGAAAATACGACCTACCAAAACCTTTGGGATACATCAAAAACATCAGAGGAAGGCTGATAGGAATACATGCGCATGCACACATGAAAAAGAGAGACTTGTGGCTGATATGCTGGCACAAAACTTACACCAATTAGAGCAAAGTCAATAGAACAATCCCGTTGATAGCAAAAGGATAGAAATACTAAAAATCAGAGCTGAGATACAGGAGAGGGGAAATAATAAAATCATGAAACAAATTAATGCAGATAAAATTAGTTTTTTGAAAGGATTAACAGAATTGATAGACCACTGGCAAAGCTAACCAAAGAGTGGAAGGAACAAATGTCAATTGTAAGGACGAGGGATGACACAGGGGACATTACAGCAGACCCTAATGACATCAAAAGGATATTACACAGAATGATGAAGGCCCGTACTCTAACGGGTTCAACAACTTGGAAGACATGGACAAATACCTGGAAAAACAATGCTTCCCTGAACTATCCCATACCATATAATTTTATACATTGAAATTTCCCAAAAGTCCACAAGTGGATTATTGCAGAGGAATATGGTAGAGTGGCAGGATACAAGATCAATAAACAAAAGTGACTGTTATACACATTGGACAAGATCATAGAAGAGGAACTCTAAACGGCTCTACCCTTTACAATAGTCAAGCACAAATAAAAATATCTAGGGATATGCCTAACAAACCAAAAGATTTCTCTGAGGAAAACTTTAGAACACTATTATAAGAAACAAGAGTGACCTCAACAAATGGAAGAATATCCCATGCTTCTGGATTGGAAGACTCAATATAGTAAAGATGACAGGTCTGCTTAAGGCACTCTATAAGTTTAATGCTATCCTGATACAAATACCATCATCCTTCTTCAAAGAATTGGGAAAACAGATTACCAACTTGATATGGAGAAGGAAGAAGCCCAAAATTAGCAGTCAACTCTTTAAGAAGAAGAAAAAAAGTGGGAGTGCTTGCTCTACCTGAGTTTGACCCGTATTATATGGTCACAGTAGTCAAACCAGTGTGGTACTGGTATAACCACAGATATTCAGACCAATGCAAAAGAGCTGAACACCCACACATAAAAACATAAGCATATTGGCAACTTATTTTTGATAAAGGCCCCCCAAAAATCAAATGGGAAGCAGAAGAGCTCTTTAATAAATGATGCTGGAAAAATTGGATAGCTACCTGCAGACAAATGAAGCAAGACCCTTACCTCAAGCAATGCCCAAGAATAAACTAGAGATGTATTATAGACCTTGAAGTAAACCCCTCCCCAAAATAGGGCTATTAATGAGAGATTTGGGACAAACCTGAGACCCTCGACACAAGGAATACACAGGCTATCAGAAATAGGGAAGGATACAAATACAGAGACATCACAAGTTGACAAGTGGGATATACTGAAGATAAATTACCTGTGTACAAGAAAAGGATTCACCACGAAAGTAATGAGAGAGTCCTCAGACTAGGAAAACATCTTTAGCAATGACATATCAGACAAAGGCCTAATTACTAAAATCTACAATACTTTGAAAGTTTATAATAAGAAAAAAACTAAATGCCCACTGATGAGGTGTTCAAAGGAACACAAGTGTCACAGGGACAGAATTCCAAATGGCCAATAAACATATGAGAAAATGTTCACGATTATTAGCCATAAGAGAAATGCAAATTAAAACAACTATAAGATACCACCTAATACCCTCAAAGATAGCCCAATTCAAAAAGTGAGATAGTAACAAGTGTTGGAGGAGTTGTGGGGAGATAGGAATTCTCATCTACTGCTACATGGTAGACATGTAGGTATGTACAGCCATTACGGTAATTGATTTGGTGCTAATGAAAACAGATGGAACTTGATCTACCATATGGCCCAGTGATCCCCCTACTGGGCATATAAACCACGACCAAACATATCTGGGTGCCAATGTTCATCACGACACAGTGCACAATTGCAGGGTGATGGAAACAACCCAAATTTCCATCAACAGACAAGTGGATAAAAAAAATGTGGTACATACATACAATGGAGTACTTCACATCTCTAGAATGCAGTGCTGAACACACGAAGCACATTGCCACATGGGAATAACTGGAAGAATTCATGCTAAGTGAAGTAAGTCAAGCAGAAAAGTACAACATGAGTCCACTGAAGTAAGGTTAAAAAAAATGAGGCATAGGGGGAAAGTTATTATATACATACATTCCTGGGGTGAGGTCCAGCAAATATGGCAGAGGCCAAACCCAATTCAGGGACATAAATGGCAGCCATCTAAATAAGAGAGGGGAAGGTAGGAGAGAAAAAACCCCAAACACATAAGTGGGGAGAGCAGGGCTCAACTCCACCCAAGGGGAGAGTATTGTTTATATCTCCCCAGGAGGGGAGAGAGACCAAGCTTCAATCCGATGTGCCGAAATGTCAATACAACATACTGGCATGTACCAGGGAACCAATAGGGAGGTCTGTAGGGCCAGCCCCAATCCCAATTATGTGGACACCCCACACCCCACACATCCTCTGAATGTACTTCAGAGGACATCACTGGGGCTACAGTTTGGGGAGATGGGTGTGTCAGATTAGAGCACACAGGAGAAATGCAAAAGGATGGAGAGGGAAGAGAGGACATCCTGACCAACCAAGCCCCAAGGATGATGCTCGTGCTCGGAGCAGACAGCGAACAGGGAGGACTGTAGGCCTGGATCCACAACAGGACATGTCTACCTCACTGAACCCTGACACTGTCCTGGACAGCACTGGAGACACAGTGGAGGAATGGTGCATGGTCTGGTCCCATCACACTGGAACAAAGACATGCAGCAGGGCAGCAGGGGGAGTAGAAGAATGAAACCCCCAGGGAATACCAAAAAATAGACTTTGGAATCAGAGTGTGTCACCCGATCAAACTTATCTGGAAAAGACTCACAAAGACCAATAAACAGACTTGAACTATATAGACGTTACCATTTTTTCAGTTGCTTTCTTTTTGTTATTGTTATTTTGTTCTTGTTTTCTGTTACTGTTGTTATTCTTTTGCTGGTTTTGACCTGTTTTATTGCTTTATTTTGTTTTTGTTTGTCTTTTGCACTTATTAATTTATCTGTATGTTTATCTATAGAAGATAGATGAGATAAAGAATTCAAAGATGAAAAGAATGGGACCAATGGTTCTGGGGAGACATACAGAAGAAGGAAGGGGAGAGAATGGAAGGCAGGGGGCAGGGCAACCCATGGAAAAAGGAACAAGTCAACTAAAATCAATGGAATTAAGGTCATAGGGTGCCTAGTAGGGCTCAAGTAAGAGCAATGTAGCAGCAAGGAATTACTAAATCTGAATGAAGGCCAACTATGACGGTGGGATAAGAGGGAAATAAAAAGAGAAAAGAACCTGGAGGCAAAGGACATTTATGGAGGCCTAAATATAGACATGTAAATATGTAAATATATATAATGAGAAGGAAATAGAACAATGTACTCATATCTGTATTTTAAGACTATCAGTTGGGCTGAGCCTCGGTGGCGTAGTGGTTGAGTGTGGGACTGCAACCCATTGGCTTGGCAGTTCAAATCCAGTAGCTCTCACGATCACCAGAGGGCAGTAATGCCCCAAAAAGAAAGAAGGAAAGAAAGAAAGAGAGAGAGAGAGAGAGAAAAGAAAAGATGCCACTAAAAAAAAAGGTTAAAGGTTGCAGATGGACATTGGGCCTCAACTCACGTACTCTCTTAACACAAGAACACTTTGTTCCAACAATCTGGCATTCTGTGATGCTCAACTTCCCAACTTGATTGCTGAAGACAAGTTAGGTGCATAAGCAAATATGCTAAAGAAAGCTGATGGTGGCTGGTGATCAAAAGCTATCGTGTCTAGGATCTTAAAGACTTATAGATAAATGAGTGGCCATCTAGCTTAGAAGCAGCACAAGCACACAAGCCTTTGTGATCATGAGGTGCCGATGGGTCAGGTATCAGACATCCAACACCCAGAATAAAACCATATCCAAGGTGAATTGGGGGTGGGGGATGGACATGTAGTGGAGGCCCAATGCTCATCTGGAGACAATTGGACACCCTCTCACAGAGGGGTCATAGGAAAGAAATGAGCCAGTCAGGTGTACTGTAGCAATGATGAAACACAAAATTTTCCTCTAACTCTTTGGTGTTTCCTTCACCCCACTGTCATGACCTCAATTCTACCTTACATATCAGATTAGACCAGAACATACACACTGCAACAGATCAGAGCCCACAACACAGGGAATCCAGGATAGATAAACCGCTCAAGGCCAATAAGGAGAATAGAGATATCAGGATAATTAGAGGAGAGTGGGAGGAGAAGGGGAGAATCGATCACAAGGATCAATAGAATCCCCTCCCAGGGGAGTGAATAATGGAAAAGTGGGTGAGGGGCAATAGAGGATGATATAAGACAAGAATGAAGGGCAATGGAGGATGAGGGAAAAAATAATCTAAAACTTATCAAGGATTCATGAGGGCAAGTGAGTGGGGAAGGGAGCAGGAAGAAATGGGAAGCTGATATCAGGGGCTCAAGTTGGAAGAGAATGCTTTGAAAATGATGATGAATGCATATGGAAAAATGTGCTTGAGACATTGGCAGAAGAATGTATGGAATGTGATGAGATGTAAGAGCCCCTAATAAAAGTATTTCAAAAAAAAGAAATCTTAAAAAATTAACAATAAATTTTCAAAATTTAAAAAGTAACTTCCACATTTTAATGCTCTGTTGTTAACTGAAGAAAGTAAACTCATGTCTTATAATAATCTCTAAGATGGACATTCTAAAATATAATTCAGACTTTGGATATAACAATTACGCATTTAAAGCTCAAACAGAGGCTTTTGATTCCTACACAAATAATTTTTTTTCCCAAAGATCTTATACTTGTCTAGACATTTCATTGAAAAGGGAGATGGATCTTTAATCATTATATGTTATTATATACTTAAATTATTATAAGACATGACTTTTCTTCTCTCCAGTTGATAAGAATGGACTAGAACATTTAAAGTTACTTTTTACATTTTTTTAAAGAAGTCCTAGTGGTGAGGTAGTTGTGTTGTATATTGGGCTTCTATTCTTAAAACCAGCGGTTCAAAATCACCAGCCTCTTTGCCAGAGAAAGACAGGGTTTGGCTTCTGTAAAGACTTACAGTCTCAGAAACTCACAGGAGGCAGCTTTATCCTGTTGCGTTGAGCCAGTATCCAGTCTATGGCAGTGAGTTTGTGGGGTATTTGGTTTTGAAATCAACGATAAATCACAGGGGTAGTGGGAAGACTGTTTTAGAGTATGTGAGTGTATATAAGTCAGAAATAACTCAATGGCAGGTAGATGAGAAGGTCTAGAAAAAAATCTATATAGTATAGAGGATAAAGTTGTGCCACTTGCAGAAGCATCCTCTTCCTTTTCAAATGATATGTGTCTAGACAAGCTATGGAAATTTTGGAAATGGATTAAATTCCTCTTTCAGAGTCCAATTTGTAATTGTTATATCTGAAGTGTCAATGATATTTTAGAATGTTCATATGCACCCTAAATAGAGAGATGTTCATAGGTACTTAAATGATTTTTATATGTGATGTATAATTAAAACAATATAAAATAAATAGTTAAGATTTGAAAGTATTAAAAGCAAACATGACGTATTTGCATACATTGGGACTGTTATCAACTATACTGCACAGGGCAAAATGATTTTCTTTGTTTGGACCTAGTGACAGTACCAAGTGTAGTTTAGGCTTTTCATATATAACAAACGGAATCAATAATTTATCATGTACTCAATAAAGTTATTGAAATTTATGTAAACTGTGAAGTAAATAATTTAACTGCCTAAACTTCCTGCAAGTCATGCCACAGAAAAGGTGGGGCAGTCCTATAAAGAGCAATAGGTCTGGAAAAGAGCAATGAGTTTGAAAAAATTCGTAAGAGAAGATCTCTAAAGCCTTTAAATTTCTTCAGTGATTGAAGTACTCTGAATAAGGATTTGCACCAAATCTAAAGGTTTTTTCATTGATTTGGGGTGGAGGCTGACCAAGCCAGCAAGTGAAATCAGCTCAATTTCCAATAAGGGAGTGGACAAACTAGAGGACAATTTAACTAATCATACCTATATACTTAGGCCCCAATAAAATTGTGGGAAAGGTGACACAACACTAAAGACAAAATGAGTGCATAAGCAAAAGTGGTGAAGAAAGCTGATGGTGTCCGGCTATCAAAAGATATAGTGTTGAGGATCTTAAAGGCTTGAAGATGAAAAATGTGGCCATCTAGCTGAGAAGAAACAAAGTCCCCAAGCTCACCAGTCTGTGTGATCATGGGATGTCAATGGGATCGGGTATCAGGCATCAAAGACCCAGAACAAAAAAAAATCATTTAAATGTAAATGCAGGAGCAGGGGGACTGCTGAGTCAAAGCTCATCTATAGGCAACTGGGCATTCCCTCACAGAAGGGTCACAGGAAGAGACAAGCCAGTCAGGGTGTAGTCTAGCACCGATGAAACATACAACTTTTCTCTAGTTCTTTAATGCTACTCCCTGCCCCCTACTATCATGGCTCCAATTCTACCTTAAAATCTGGCTAGACCAGAACATGTACGCTGGTATAGATAAAAACTCACAACATAAAGAATCCAGGACAGATTAAACCCATCAGGATCAATAATGAGAGTAGTGATACCAGGATAGTAGGTAGGGAGGAGAAATAAAGAGGAAAGGGTGAAAATGAGGTGCTGATGCCAAGGGTTCAAGTAGAAAGAGCACCTTTTAAAAATGATGATGGCAATATATGTACAAATGTGCTTGACACAATGGATGGATATATGAATTGTGATAAGAGCTGTAAGAGACCTCAATAAGATGATTTTTTTAAAATCTGGGACTGGAAGCTTCGGGTAGGTGAAAGACATCAGTACATATGGGAGAGTGACATGTATTTTGGAAGATGAAATCTCCACCTTGGCGACAGTCTTAGACTTTGTATGTATAATCATAAGTATAACATTTTCTCTGAATTCTGTGATTAATTTTAACAATGTATCAAGCCTAAGAGAATAATAGGATCCAGCAGGTCAGACTTGAAGGGAAAACCAAGGGACCTCTAAGCTGGCATCCTGAAAGAGTCTTTACAATGACTCTTTGCAGTCCTCAGGTAAGAAGAAGTCTTAGGCAGAATTGACAGTTTGGAGGACTGCGCACTTTTACTTGTGAGATCTGACATAGTTTCAGATTGTTCAGATGAGATCATGTGCAGGTGATGTTCAAATAGAGGAAAAAAGAATTGATAGTTTTTTTTTAATATTTTTTACCATAAAAGATTTTCAAACTTTTCAAAAGGTAGTGTACAATTAAAAAAGAATCCAATGATCCTGAGAAGTCCAAGCTGCACTGGAAAATTAGAAAACAAAAGCAGCAACAACAAAAACCCCAAGGCTCTAGCAATTGACAATTTTAAATATTTCAACACACTAATGAAGCACTGGAAGCACTCATTCATGTACATCAAGAAATTTGGACGACAGCTACCTAACCAAACAGTTGGAACAGATCCATATCTGAAGGTGGGCATTATTGAACAATCTCATTAATAAAAGATAACAGTAAAATTTTGTTTAAGATAGTTCAACAATACTTGGAGCAGGACATCAATGGAATTGCCATAAATTTAAGTTAGCTTCAGGAGAGAAAGAGAAACATGGGTTATGATTGCTGAAGTTGGGTGGATATGGCCCCAAAAGATGTTGATTTGTGTTTTATTGACTATGCAAAGTCAATCAACTGTATGGATCAAAACAAACTATGGATGACATTGAGAAAATGGAAATTCCATAACATTTCATTGTGCTCAAACAGAGAGCATACAGGAACAGAGAGGCAATATTGTCAACACAACAAGAGACTAATGGGTGGTTTGAAATCAAGAAAAGTGTGCATCAGGATTGTATTCATTCACCATACCTATTCATTCTGTATGCTGAGCAAATAATCAGAGAAACTGGATTATATAAGTAATTTGGCAGGATAGCAGAAAGTTGGTGACTTTTGATATGCAGATAACACAATCTTGTTGACTGAAATCGAGGAGAAAGCACCTGCTTATGAACACCAAGGACTGCAGCATTCAGTATGGATTACTCAATGTAAAGAAAACAGAAATATTCACACCTGGATCAACAGATAATACCATGATAAACAAAGAAAAGAATGAATTGTCAAGCATTTCATCTTGCATAGATTCACACAGTATTCATGGAAGCAGCGATCATGAAATCAAAGAGCACATTGCATTTGCAAATCTTCTGCATAAGATCTCTTTAAAATGTTGAAGAAAAACACCACTTTGAAGACTAAGGTATGCCTGACCCAAGTAGTGGTATTTTTAGCTACCTTATAGACATGTGTAAGCTGAGCAGTGAATAAGTAAGATTGCAGAAGAATTGATGTGTTTGAATTCTGGTGTTGGTGAAAAATATCCAAACCACCATGGAGTGCCAAAAAAAAAAAAAAAACCCAGACAAACTAATCTGTCTTTGGAGAAGTACAGTATACCCAGGATGCTCATGTACATTAGATGTATTATTGAGAGACCAGTCCTAGAAAAGGACATCACGGTTGGTAAAGTAGAAGGTCAGTAAAAAGGAGCAAGACCACCACGGAGATAGAGTGATATAGTGGCTACAATGGTAACGACAATTGTGAGAATGACTCAGGAACAAACAATGCTTCGTTATGCTGTGCACACGTTGCTATGAGTCACAACCAACTGGGAGGCATCTAATAATCACGTACAGATTGATTTAATAGAAGGTTTAGGCACTCCTACCAAACACACACACACACACACACATTCTGAAGCGACTCAAATATTCCACAGAAAGTCCACCGTTGCCTACTTAGATACCATGATGGATTCTCAAGATAAGAATTAAAAAGGTTCAGAATCTATTGGCATAATCCATGTAAATTGGTTATATAGTTGCATTTACTCATATTCCACTACTTCTCCCAAAGCAGCTTTAAAACGGTGTTAACACATGCATTCATCTTACAAACTTTGGACATACTGTCAAGAGAGACCAGTCCCTGAAAAAGAGTATTATTCTTGGTAAATGAAAAACAGCAAGGTACTCAAAAAGATGCAGTGACACCATGGCTGCAACGATGGGCTTAGGCATAGAAACAGTTGTAAACATGACGCAGGACAGGGCACTGTTTTGTTCAGTTGTGTATAGGGTGACAATGAGTGAATTCCCACTCAATAACATTGACAAGTACCTTGGTGTATATAAGGACTATGAGAACAAAGGAGTACAGAGAATAGCTGGTGTTACCTCAGTCTTCCTGATTTTTGTGTCCTTTTCATTTTTGTAATATACGATCTCCCCAAAATTCATTCAGGTACACATATTTTAAATTTTTGAATGGTATAATGAAATCAAAGAAATACTCAAAAATATTATTTCATATCTAGTTATTCTTAAATCACACGTTATAGATCTGGTTTTGATGTGTTGTTCTGAGATGTGATCGAGTCAGTTCTGATTCTTAGCAGTTCTTCGTTACAAAAGAATGAAACATTGTCTGTTCCTGCTTAATTCTCAAAATCTTTGCTTTGCTTGATTCCACTGTTGCAGCCACTGTACCAATCATCTCATTGAAGAGCTTCCTCTTTTCTTTTTCCCAATTCTCTGCTCTACCAAACTTGATGTCCATTCCAGGGACTAATCACTTCCAATAATATTCCCAAAACATGTGAGAAAAGTCTCACCATCTTTGCTTCTAAAGAGAACTCTGGCTTTACTTCCTCCAAGAGAGAGGTGTTTGTTTTTCTGACAGTATGCGTTAGCTTCAATATCCTTTGCCAATACCATTATTCAAATGTATCCATTCTTCTTTGATCGTCCATATCCATTGCCTACTGTCATAAACTGAATTGTGTTCCCCCCAAAATATTTGTCAATTGACAAGGCCTGATTCTTAGTAGTGTGACAGTTACACAATGATGCTATCATATCCCACAGTAAAATCTGATATTATCTGCGAACTAGTTCTAAGGAGGTTAGGGTAGTATGCAACACTCACTTGGGTCAGAGACCTGAGCTAATTGCATGACCTTTCATCTTACAGTGGATAAAAGGAGACAGAGGTAATCGAAGAAGTAAGAATCTATCATCAACAAAAAAGAACTGTAAGTGAAGCACATCTTCAAATTTAAGGTCTAAATGGAGAGCCTCCTAGAAGCAAGTGGATATTGATGTCAAAACACATGGAGATCCCTAAGGAATGTTGGGTCCACAGATGCTGAAAGGAGATATGGACCTTCTCCCAGAGTGGAGAGGGAGAGAGAGAGAGAGAGAGAGAGAGAAACCTTCCTTTAGTAGTGGAACCCCGACTGTCAGCTTCTGGCCTACTAAATTTCTATTTGAAAAAATTAACCATATGGCATTTTGGTTATCACAACACCAGATAACTAAGACACCTACTTTTTGCATGTATATGAGGAAATTGAAAATACCCAAACTTGAAGCAAGCACATCTTAGTCTTCAAAGTTACATCTTTGCTTTTTAAACTTTAAAGAGTTCTTTTGTAGCAGACACACTTAATGCAATATAGCACTTAACATGTTTTTAATACTTTTATTTACATATACTTCACAAAACATGCAATTTACTCACCCAATCATATTGAAAAGATTTGTGCATTCATCACAATATTTTAGACCACTTTCTTCTCTTAAGCATTGCTTTTAGCCCCCCATTTCCCATCTGCCCCTTCCATGCCCCTAGGCAATTATTAGCCAGTTACTTTTCCTATAGATCTACCTTTTCAGGATTACATATTCTGAAAAATCATACATAACACAAACATGAAGCAAGCAAATGAACAAGATAAAATTAAAAAGTGAATAGAAAATATAGAAAACCTCAAACAAAAGAAATGAGAAAATATTAAAAACCAGAACAGCTTTTAAATTGGTTTAAAAAAAATGAAAATAAAATGATAAATTATTCCATTTTACCTAACTACATCTTTATAATCAACTTTACAATACTTCCTTTCTGATAGCAAAGCCATTCACATCCTTTACCAATGGTCATAGAGGAGTCCATTGACACTCAATTCATGAGGGAACCCTACAAATGAATTTTGGGCTTTGATTGTCATCCATAGCCTTCAGCAAACTGATGTTCACAGTTTAAGCTCTGACATAAATCCTCCCTTTGGATAAGGGCTTTACAACACAGCCACAGTAGTAAAAACAGCCTGGTACTGGTACAATTATAGGTACATAGACCAATGATATGGGATAGAAACCCCAGAAATAAAGCATATACCTTCAGCCAACTGATTTTCAATTAGAGATTATAAAACATTAAATAAGGAAGGGACATCCACTTAAACAAATGGTGCAGGAAAAATTTGATCTCAATCTGTAGAAGAATGAAGCAGGGTTCATGCCTTGCACCACACACAAAAGCAAAGTCGAGATGAGTTAGAAATCTAAATAAAAAACCCAGATCAATAAGGCTCATCAATGAGAAAATTGGGACAAAGTGGAAGACAAAATAGATGACTGGGAACTATTTAAAATAAAACACTTGTGTACACCAAAAACCTTTATTAAAAGAGTAAAACTAGAGATCACTGTTCATTTTTCCTAGATTATCAAATTTTTTAGAGTATAGCCTTCATAGTACTTTTATTCCCTTT
The DNA here is from genome assembly GCA_004026705.1 of Nesogale talazaci. Lineage (NCBI taxonomy): Eukaryota > Metazoa > Chordata > Mammalia > Afrosoricida > Tenrecidae > Nesogale > Nesogale talazaci. The sequence continues at coordinate 83,473 of PVJH01003227.1, forward strand.
ATTTCATTTGAATATTATGATGTCAGTCTTTACATCTCTAATTAGAGGTATTTTCACATTATCTTTCATTGTCTTGATAAGTTTCCTAATGTCTTGTCAATTTTGTTAATCCTTTAAAAAGCTTGTCTTGATATGTCCCTGGTTTTGTTTTCCAAATTATTTATTTAACTCTAATCTTTTTTATTTCTCTTATCCTTTTGGATGATTTAGGCTACTGCCATTGTTCTCATTGTGCTAAAGTATTGATTTTGGATTTCTCCCCTGTAATAACTGTTCTTGCCATGTCATAAAAGCTTTGGTATGATGCTATCATTTGTTTCAAGGAATTTCTTAATTTCATCAATTATTTCAACTATTTCCCAGTCATTTTTAAGTAGTGTGTTCCTCATTATCCATGTGTTTTTCTTTATATTTCTGTTATTTTTACTATAGTTTCCCATTTTATATATGATCTAAGAAAATGGATCATGGAATTTCAGTATTTTACAATTTGTTGAAGCTGACTTTGTGGCCTAACACATGAGCTATTCCAGAGTATCTACTGTATGTGCTGGGGAAGAATGTATATTAAAGTGACCAGACATTGCACTTTTTAACAATTTAACAATATCCTGTGGCATTTTAAAATTAAAATAAATATATTACAATACTATTTTTGCATTCTATGAAAATTTTTGTTGTTCGATATAGACCAAATTTTTAATCAAGAACAATCTCCCACCCCCACCCCCCGTCAATGGTGTCCTGTTTAAAATCTGGTTAAATATATAACCAGATACATATATATACATATATATACACATACACATATATAATGTTATTAGAGTGTTCTGTATATGTGTAGCATATCAAACTAGTTAATTGTGCTATTTACCTCTCAGTTTCTTTACTGAGTTTCTTTCTTGATAATCTGTCTTTCCTTGAGAGTAGTGGGTTGAACTCTGCTACTATTATATTTTTTAACTCTAGAGGTTAACTTTATTTTAATACTTTTTTCCAACAGTTTTATTGGCTCATAATTTGTATATCATACAAATTAATAGTTCAATCACTCAATCATATCAAAGGGAATTATATGTTCACCACCACATTTATCTTAGAGCATTCCCTCCCCCATGGTTTAATCACCTTTAAAATGCATTGTCTATATCTATTTTCAAGTCTAAAAAACTTGATTGATGAATATCTTTCATTCCATATGCTTTTTAAGGTTATATATTTTTGTGTTGTTCTTCAATAATTGTGTGGTGTCCATTCTTGTTACTCATTATATCACTCATCTTAAAGTGGATTCCATGAGAGATTGATATCACTACTTCTGCCTTTGTATGGTTGCCAATGACTTGGTAGAATTTTTGCTATCCTTTATTCTATTTTTTCTTTGAGTTCAAGGTGAGTGTCTTGTAGGCAGCTTATAGATGGTCTATAAGAGGGTCTATAAGTATCTAGTCTGCTACTCTCTGTCTTTTTTTTTGGGGGGGGGGTACAAGGGGCATCACTGCCCTCAGGTGGTGGGAGTAGGAGGTCCAGCCTTTCTCCGTGGAGATGGAATTGAACCTCCATCCCAGTGGGCCGCAGTCCCGTGCACAACCACGACGCCACCGGGGCTCAGTCCTACTCTCTGTCTTTTGATGGGTACGTTTAATCTTGGCATTCAGTGTCATTACTGATAAATGCAGGTTAATTACTGTCACTTTGTTGTGTTTGTATTTGTTTTTTTCCCCACTTTTTTGCTTTTGGTGTGTATTTTTTTTTGTTCTTTCCCTATTTTTACGATATTTTGCATGCTGCCTTAATTGTATTAATTTCTGGATGATGTTGTCCTGGTCTTGTTTTTGTAGTACTGGTGGCATTTGCAAACTCTAAGGGCATAGTTTAAATCACTAACTGGTTTTTCAGGAGAAAGACCTGGCCTTATACGTCATTAAGAAGTTACAGTCTTAGAAACCTACAAGGGGCAGTTCTACTCTGCCTCATAAGGCCATTATGAATCAGAATGGACTCAATGACAATGAGGTATTTTTAGGTTTTGTCTATATGAAATCCTTTAGTTTTTCATTATCTGCAAACACCTTTAATCTCCCTCGTATGTGAGAAATGATTGTGCTAAATATAGGACTCTTGGTGTTTTGTTTTGTTTTCTTTCTTTCAGAATTTTATATATCATTCCATTGTCTTCTTGCAAGCACAATTTCTGCTGAGAAATCCAAGCTAATTCTTTTGTTGTTGTTGTTGTTGTTTTTGGTTGTTTTTTTTTTTGGGGAGGGGGCATCACTGCCCTCAGGTGGTGGGAGTAGGAGGCCCACCCTTTGCTCCGTGGAGCTGGAATTGAACCTCCATCCCAGTGGGCCGCAGTCCCGTGCACAACCACTATGCCACCGGGGCTCAGCCTCCAAGCTAATTCTTATTGATCTTCCATTGTAGGTGACTAATCCTTTTTCTCTGGTTCCCTTCAGGATGCTCTCCTTTTCCCTGAAATTGGCTAGTTTGATTAAGATATAGCATTATATTTTCTTTTTGGAGGCCTCTAATATTTTAGGTTCTATTTCTTTTTTTTCTCTCTGTTTCTTGAATGATTATCTTTTCTTTTCCTCCTTTGTGATTTTGAAGAAATTTTCTTCCATGATTTTCTCACACTATTGTCTGTCTAGACTTTTTTTCTCTTGTTTCATAATCCTAATCAGACATAAGTTGTTTCTCTAGAGAATATCCCACATGAAGCTCAGGCTTTTTTTAATTCCTTTGCCTTTTGTTGTTGTTGTTGTTGTTGATTGTTTTTCTCATCAATTATAGTCAGAGCGACTGCCTCTGAATTCATTGATTCAATTTTCTTTTGTTTTGTTTTATTCCTTGGGTCTTTAAATATGTTATCTAATGCTGTTATCTCACTTTATAAATTTATATTTTATTTTATATTTTAAGGGGTTTCTTTTCCTTTAGGGCTTTTGGTTTTTCAATTTCTTCTGTTGTTCTTATAAATGATCCTCACATAGAGGATCTCAGCATAATTCGTCTGAATTTTCTTTCTGTTACTTTCAGTGCCTCTTGTTCAGAGTATTCCATTGGGTTGGATGATTTTTGTTTATCTTTGTTTTTCTTGATCTTTTTTAACTTTACAGTGGTTGACTACTTTCTAATAAGCTTCTCAGTGGTGGGTGAGTTGTGGTGCCTTGTAGAGGTACTTGGCTCTGTATAAGTGACATTTGTATAATTTGAAGGGTATTAAGAGTGAAGGAGGTCACAGCCCGAAGATGGCTAGTGGTGTGCATGGTCTTCTCATGTGGATTCTGGGAAGTTCCTCTCTTTCTCCCTGGAGGCAGGCCATACACTCTGTTTCACCCTCCTATTGATAAGCCATTTCTAGCCATGCTGATGGTAGCCTGGGTTTCCACCACCAGTAGATTCACAAGACTTTTCACCCACCAGCCTGCGATCTTCCTGCATTCAGCATCATTGCCGATGCTTTGTGAGTCTGAACAGAAATTTATAGATTAGTATCAGACATATGGGCTAATATCAGACATATGGACTTGATCTGGGCAGGACTGGGATGTGTTCTTAATATACAATTACTCTTTGATATAAAACTCTTTCTTACACATATATAAGTATCAATGAATTTGTCTCTCTAGTTAACCCAGGATAATGGCTATGGCATACAGGGAGACATCTAATAGGAGTTGTAAAACCTAGAGAGCTGAAATGGAGAAAAGTGAAGCGAGATTAGTTAGACAGGAAAGTGGCTGGTAGAAGAACTAGTATAAAATAAAAGTAATGCTAGTAATAATAAGTGGCTGTCTGAATAGTCTTGCAGATCTAAAAAATAATGGGGCATTTTACTTTAAGAGGGAAAATCAGAATCAATAATTTGAACGGAACTATATTTCACGAGGGAAAAAAAGAGAAAACTGAGAGATAATAGGTAGATATATAGAGAAAACAAGGTACAAAAGAGACAAAAGACATAAGTTTGATATGAATATGGCTTCTGAAGTTCTGTACCTATGGCAGCATGAATGTGGGTGTGTGTGCTCCCGCTGAGGAAGGAAGGGGGGAAAAAGCAACTCTTAGTTGGTCAAGCATGCTGAAATCTGCCTGTTTTCCTGGGAACAATGCAGATTCTCAGGATGGTAGGATCACACTAGAAGATCACACCTGATAAGGAACTGGGAAGAAAAATAGAAGAAAAAACTATTATAATAGAACAAACATACCCAAACAGGAAAAGATAAAAAAGTAAAAACTAAAAGCACATTGTGACTGAGGATCCTTGATCTGTTGGTAGTGGTATTGTGTGTACATGTATCCTGTGTTTGGAAGCTGTGGCACATTGGAAGGGGAGGGGAGGGCACTGGAGAATAAAGCAGGAAAGAAGGAAGAAGGGGAAAAATGGCGAAAACTGAAGCTTGGGTACTGATTTGATCTGAACCATGCTGCCCACACAATCTGCTATAAGTGACCCTAGAGACCAGCAAGGCAAGAGACTTGTGTGCTTGGGTTACCTTACAGGCTGTAAAAAAAAAAATCAGCTCTACCAGGGAAGAGTGGATCTCACTAAAGTGATCTATGAAAGGAAGTCTCTCATAGCAGGCATTGCTGATGTCCCACTTTTAGAAATTTGGATGCTCTTAGCTTTTAAGTTGACTTTCTCACTGTGAAGAAGTGCAGGGTTTCCCTCCTAGTGGAAACTCACTGGTAGTTGTCCAGGAAATCTTGCCATGCTTGTTATCTTGGAATCTACAGTGTTTGATTTCTTTCATTATAGGTCCAAGTAAAATGAAAGAATTGAATACCTCAATCTTTTCTACACCTACTCTGTTCATCTGGGTAAAGTAGGAAACCAAATACACAGAAATGCAGATGTGTGAGAGAGTTTATATAAAGGGTAAGTGTGCATTAAGAAAGTATCCCAACCCAGTGCTGCCCAAGCCCATCTGTCTGACACCAATCTACAAAGTCCTGCTCACTCTCTCAGAACACAGGCAATGACACTGACTACAGGAAGGAAGCCGAATCAGGGAGCATGTCAGCATCTCAGCACTGCCAGAGGTCTCTAAAGGACTGCTCCAGCACCCAGGTTTGCATCAGGGTAGGTCTATGTGGTTTCTCCTCAGGGACGTCTTGCAGGAAGTGAGCCTGGCCAGCTGAAGCAGGGAACTGGCTAAGGCAGCTGCACCCTGGTCTGACCATGAGAAAGAAAGAGATCCAAGAACTAGAAAGGTGAGGTTCACTGAGCCATTTGTCTCTCTGCCCTTCAATTAACCCCACAAGTGTTTATCACCCAGGGTGGCACATTAAACCTTACCTATCCCTATCTCACCTACCTTGATGTTTTCGGTTAATCCAGTTGTGAGAAGTTCCATTTTTACTTAGGCTTGTTGTGATGATTAGAGATTATGTAAACTAGACACTCCTGGGCAAAAGTAGGGGGTGAAACTCAGTCTATGAATATAGCTGATAACACCCCTTGGTGTAATAAGCCTTTTTATAGGAGGGGCTGAGCAGGGTCAAATTTTCTATGGCCTTTTTTGCCTTCTGTCAGAGCTAGAAATTGTCTTTAGTTCCTTGATCTCCTGTTATGTCACCTGCTTCTCTCCAGAGTGATGGGGGATTCATTTGGTTGGCTTCTGACCTATGCATTAACTAGCTTGTGACCCCTGCTGTCTCTGCTTTGTCATTCTGACTTCCTGCTGATCAGTTTTCATGAAGCGCGAGAAGCCACTATTTCTGCAACTTGGTAAGCCACGTTTTCATTTAATAAATCTCTTTCTATACACAACTCATAGTTTTGCTTCTCTACATAGTCTGACCTAACACAGGTGTAATATATACTGAAGGATGTAGTCTTTGATCTTATAAGAAAATCAACTCCTTTACATTTTCAACAAAAGAGTAGCCATGCTAAAGGTATAAGAATTATAGTGAATTGTAATAACTATGATTATATAATGAGTAATTATAAAATTGGAATGAATTCTATTAGTTATTTACAAGGTAAATTTGTATAGTATTACCAGAAAACATGATGTTTTATTTAAACATGGTATTTGATATTACATATTTAATGTAGATTAAAATGTCGGTAAAACCAAACTATTCATTTTTATAATTTTTACATTTTTCTAAAATAAAGGCTCCAAAACATGTAAAATTTAGGACTGGGCCCCAGTGGCGTAGTGATTGTGCACAGGATTGTGACCCACTGGGATAGAGGTTCAAATTCAGCAGTGGCTCCACAGGAGGAAAGGCTGGGCCTCTTACCCCCACCACCAGAGGGCAGAGATGCCCCCCCCAAAAAAACGTAAAATTTGTAACTATTTTTACTTTGTAAAATGATCCATATTCAACAAAATAATTATGATTTTCCACTTTCAAATATTTACCTTTTTTCCTTCTTTGCCAATATTTGCCTTTTATGTATTAGTGACAGCTTGATATTCCATATAATAATCTCTATCAGATTAATGCACTCTAGATAGATATAAGGAAGCACTACATATCTTTTTACAATGTATGTGCTAATTTTTTAAAATTTTTATCTGCTCACCAACTTTTTCTTTTTTGCCCACCCCTCCCACCCGCACAGAGATAATATTTTATTGATATATAAAAAAGTACACAAATAATATGTATACAATGGAAAGAAATTTAACAGACTGAACTCACCAAGATATCAACACCAGATCAAGAGAGAGTGACTATGCAAGCACCTCAAAGTCCCACTTGTGCCCATTTAATCATTACACATTCTTCCCAAAGCTAACCACCATTCTGAGCTGTCAACTATAGATTGGCATTTACTGATTTGTAATTTTAAACAAATGGATTCATAAAATACATGATGTTTTGTACTTGACATGTTTTGCACAACAATAAGTATGTGAGATGCATCCTATTTGTTGTATATAATACAGTCTATTCATTTACATTCCTATATAATGTTACATTACATGAATATATCATAGTGTGGCAGTCATGTGTTGATGTTAATTTTATGATTGAAATGTAGGGGTGGAGTCTAGCCTGTTAATCTGGAGATAGCCATTGAGTAGCCAATGAGGCCTCTATGTGGGCATGGCTTTCTCCTGAGACTTCTGGGAAATCTTGTGATATTTCCCTCGTGAAGATGAGAAGCTATCTTCCCCAGTTATTGGGAGTGAGTCTGAGAGATGATGAATCACGGACAAGACAAGATGGCAGTGTCTGCGGAGCCAGAGAAGCCACCCGGCTCTGCCTTGATGGAGCCAGACCTCTGAAGCTGGAGAGGCCACGTGGGGACCACTGCCAGTGATGAGTTGCTTCTGCCACCACTGGATACTGTTGATGGACCCTCAGCCCTGGAAGCAAGGAGCCATGGGAAACTCCTGCCACCGCCAGGACTCTGCACCCAAAGACCTGTGATTTCGTGAGTCAGAAGGAGATTTTATAGACTGATTTCGGGCATGTGAGTTAATATCAGACTTATGACTTTGTACTGGACTGTATTGGGATGCTTTCTTAATGTCCTATTTCTCTTATATATAAACCTTTTCTATATGCATGTCTATGAAATTTGTTCCTCTAGTCTACCCGGACTAACACACATAGATTGTTCATATTACTATTGATGAACATATGCATGTGTTGTCTTTGCTTAGCTAGAATAAATGATTCTGAAATAAACATTCTTTTGCTTGTTTGGGGAGTACATGTGTGCACATACTTCTCTTGGATATAAATCTAAGAGTAGAATTGATGGGCAATAAGTGTGTGCATGTATTCAGCTTTAATTGGTATTGCTGACCCACTGGGTCTTAACACAGTTCTCAGTGTTTCCTTTCTATAACCAAACGTTCAGAATAAGTTCACATACACACACAAAACCCAAACAAACAAAAACACTGCCACCAAGTTGATTCCGATTCACAGCAACCCTATATAGAATACAAAAATGGCTCAAAGGCAGTATCTGAACTCCTCAGGCTTCAGTAGTGAGAGGAGAATCCATAGCTTCACCAACCCAAAGTCTATTGCCATGAGGAAGAGGCCAGACTCTCTATCCTTTTCTACCCTATTCTTATACCAACCATTGACACCACTTTTCTGGTAGATATGATAATTCATCCCAAGGTCCACACAATGCTCATAATTATTAGAATTAGGGGAGTTAAGAAGGTTACCACAAGCCAAGATTAGGACACATTAAGGATATAGTCATTGGTCTATGACAACACTTCCCAGCAACCAGTCTCATGTCTCTCCAGTGCTCAGGCACTGAGCCTCTGCGCCATTTCTCTGCTCTCCATCATGATCTCTGTGCCTCGCCCTCTCGTCTGGGTGTGGCATGGCTTCCAGTGCCTCTGCCACGTCAGTCAGAAATTTTCAACAAGCTCCATTAGTGGTTCTTCTACCTTGATGGTCCTGAGATCCCCTCTATCCCTACTTCTGGGGTAGCTCATTCTGAAAGCTAGTGGAGTGGGAACTAAAACCTAATAATGCCCTCTGTTAATGATGCACACATCCTATTTGTATGATCCCAATCATTATTTCCTGGGAGTTACAGAGACATGGATATAAAGCCCATATTAAATTTCACCTCAAAGCATTTCCAAGGCTGAAACATTTTTAAGAGCAGATAACCTCATCTTTCTCCTGCAGAGGGACTAGTGGGTTGGAGCCATAGACCTTGCAATTAGAAGTCCAATGTCAATTAAATAAACAGAAGCTTCCTAGCTATATGCCAGAGCACATGGTGAACTTGTGTTCAAAGATGATAATTTCTAAGTTTATATTTAATCTGAAACAAATAAAAGAACCATCACAAAATTTTACCAAAACAGTGAAGAGACCAAAAGAAGCTACTGAATGAGGATACCTTCAGAAATTATATAACTGACAAGAATTCTGTAATCAACTTATCTAGATAATGTCAACAACTTAACCACAAAAAGATAAATAACCCAACCATAGTCAAAAGATTTGAATGGGCATTCCACTAAAGAGGATATGCACATGAATACCAAACAGAATGAGAGGTTCTCACCATTATTAGCCATCAGAGAGATAAAAATCAAAACCACAATGAGATATGATTTTACTCCTACTATAATGTCAAATCTGTTGATAAAACTTCTTTAAAGGGTTGAAAAGCCAGGATTTTACTTGAGGTGCACCTGACCCAAGTCATGGTCTTTTCCATAGCCTCATAAGTGTGTGAAAGTTGGACATCTATGCATTTGAATTTGATGCTGTACCATGGATAGCCAAAGAATAAACAAATCTGTTTTGTAAGAAGTATGGCCAGAATGCTTCTTAGAGGCCAGGCTTTGTCTCTGTGTTAGGTAGGGCTCTCTAGAGAAACAAAATTAGGACATTTATGGCTATATTTATTTATTTATTTAGTGAGGTGGAATATAACAGCTAATTAGCCCACACAGAGGGTTCAGTTCAATTCATTTTCATGGAACAGTTAATACACTGAAAATCCTTCAACTCAGGAGGGCTGCCTGTCCCAGATCAGAAGCAGACAGCAGAGTCATTCCTTCCCTCAGGCAAGACAGGCAGAATTTGTCCCCAGGAAGCAGACAGCAGGGTGGATCAGCAATAGTGAGTAGAGTAGCACAGGAGCTAATCAAATTGGGCCCAATGGGAACTTGAACTCAAGTATGCACTGCGACAGTTCACTTGATGTATGCACCAGCAGCAGGGCGAAGTAGATTACAAAGGAGTCTCACACTATAGCAACAGGATCCATGGGTTGGCTTGGCCCACAGGTAGCAGCACACTTGTTCAATCACCAGGGAGGAAGACAGAAGTGGGTGGGCATTGGAAAGTCATTTATTTCTCATTGCTTTCCAATCAAGCTGTGACCTGACTAAACTCTGGCCACATGTTCTAATTGGTCTAGCTGGCACAATAAACCTAGCTATTACAATCGCACAGGGGCTGAGCGCCAGTGGAGTAGTGGTTATGCGCGGGACTGCAGCCCACTGGGATGGAGGTTCAATTCCAGCAGTGGCTCCACAGGAGCAAAGACTGGGCCTCCTATTCCCACCACCAGAGGGCAGTGATGCCCCCCCCCAAAAAAAATCTCACACAATTTGATCATGCAATTAAGGAGAGGTCAGTCACTGGAGAAGAACAACACACTGGGTAACATACTGAGGAAAAATCCTTCAACAAAATGGATTGACCCAGTATCGGTATCCATGGACTCAAACATAAGATACATTATGAAGATGGCAAGATTGGTCAGTCTTTTATTCTGGTTTTCTTAGAACCCCTAACAGTCAGAGATAACTCAACAGCACCTAACAACAACAAAATGGCAAAGATAAAAACACTGAACGAAAACACAAAATTGCAAATGCTATTGAGTATGGGGGGAAGTTGATACCATTATCAAGCTATTTTAAAGGTAAAATGGTATAGATTTTTTGAAAAAGTATGTTTTCTAAAATATCTATAAGTAGAACCAAAATATGACCCAGCATTTCTACTATACCAGAACTATTTTAAAGCAGAAACTAAAAAAGAGTATATCAATGTTCACTGCAGCATTATTTACATACCCACAGGGTGGAAACTAGCTAAATGCTCATCAGTCAATGAATGGATAAACAAAAAATAGTACGTATATAATCATACATTGGAATATTAGTAACTAAGAAAAAAGAAGTTTCAATACATGTTATATGGGGATAGAATTTGAAGGCATTATATTGAGTGAAATAAGCTAATTACAAAAGGAAAAACATTGTAACTGCATGATCTCACCTCTTTACATACATGTCATTGGTATTTTAAATACCAGCAGTGGCAGCTAAGGGGACTGAATTCATCAGAACTTCCAAACTAAGAACAGACATGACTACTTACTTGAAATATGTGCATCTCAAGAATACCTCCTACGTCCATAAAAATCATCTCCAACTCATTGCCGTCAAGCTGATTCCAACTTAGGGCAACCCCACGTCTTACAGGCCAGAATTGGCTAGCTTGGGCTTTTTGGCTGTCATCTTTTCAGAAGCAGGCTGACTGGCCTTTTTTCTCAGGCTGACCACTGGGTAGTTTCAAGTCACTTTTGTTAGTCATTTGGAAAAAAGCACTTTGTTCCAGCAAAACCTCAAAGCCCACTGTTGTCCAGTCCATTCCAATTTGTAGACCAGACAGAGTCATCTGCTCTATCATGTTTCCAAGGGTGTAACCTTTATGGAAGCCACAGACCAACTTGTGGGTTCCAACTGTTATCTTTCGATTATTGGCAAAGTCTCTAAGTACTGCATCACCTTGCGTCCCCTGAAAACTAGCTTGTGTTGTTGCTGTTGACAGTCATTCAGCCATTTCTGACGGTGAAATCAAGAAAGAAATACTTTGCCAACTTTCCAATTACAGCTGGGTAGGGGGCAGTATGCCTTTTTATTGTCTGATCTATATCCCTTAACACATAGGTGACATTCAGCAAATATTTCTTAAATTACTCTATTTAATTATGAAAAGTGAGCAAGCATGAACAGAAACTTGTTCTAGAAGAACTAATATTCTAAGGAAAGTAACACTCTCTACCTCCTCCTCTGTTCCCCTCTTTATGCTCCATTTATGAATGGAAATATTGTCTCTTACTTTAGGATATCCGTTAGGTTGCAGCACCTTTCAATTAATTTAATTCAAAATAATTTCTTACTATGAACAAAAGTGATAAGAAAAAATGAGAGGCTGTTTCAATCTTTTCTCTTCTTACTCACTATAAGATATTCTTTTATCCTCAATGTTCTTATATGCAGAATGAGAGTAGCAATTACCTTGGAGAATTTATGAGAAAACATATGATTCTTGATAGAAGCTTCTTATAGTTTCTGGTTTGCAACTGGTGCTCAGTAACTACCGACATAATAAATGGGTGCACAGATACACCAAGGAATTGCTATAATTTTAGATTGATATAATTCACTCCAGATAGTAAATTGCTCTAAGTTTGTCAATATGAGACTTTTCACAATTGTGAAACTACAAGTTAACTTCATAGAAATCCCACTGGAAAATACTAAAACATTTGGCTATAAAAGTATATAATTTGCTATTGTCACTTTTAAGTTCTATGATGACCCATTAATCAGATTTTAGGCCAAATCACTTAGTAGTACATAAGCATTGAAATTTCAGAAGAACAACTATTTTTTAGGGCACAGACATATCCAATAAAATAATAAGAACACATATAAAAATAGTAACCATTACCATTGCAGAGGACACACTCATAAAATACTTTTCTGCTTATATGTAATGCAGACTTAACTGGGCATCTTGGAGGTATTTTAAGACATTTGAAGACTCTAGGTCTAAGACGTAAGAAGACTTTGAAAATCTCAGTGACAAGTGGCCAGCATCACCCCTTCCCCTTTTTTCAGATGACGAAATAAAGGCCCACAGAAAGTAGTTACTTGGCTCAGGTGACCCAGGAAGATAGTGGCAAAGCCAGAACCACAACCAGGTCTTTAACAACCCACCTAGAATGCTCCCCTTACACACATAGCAAAGACCCCACACATCTCACCACCAGGAAAATCTTAGCTATCTGCAAGGTAAAATTCCTTTGTCTTAAAAATAAATAAAATAATAAGAATCACAAAAATAGCAACCATCAAAAATGTTTTCTTCTGCTAGGCCTCCATTACCTTTCAAAGCTGAGCTGATACTTCCTGGTATTTCTCCAGAAATGCAGTACCTGGCAAGCACCTAGAAAGGTAAACACATCAGTAGCGCTTCCACTCTCATCCCCACCTTCATCTCTTCCCTGTAGCAATTTATTTCTGTCTCTGTGACTTCTCTAATCATAGCAGAAAAATGAATATGATGCAACTGTGGTTTTGTGGCCAGTGTCTGTGGGGCACTGGGATTGTTTACCTTATCATAAATCACTTTCCTCAGAAACACACCCAAATGCCTGGTCTCTGCCTCACCAGCCTCATAAAAGAAAATTCTTGACTGAAGACAGTGAAGTAAGAGATATAATCCATGAAATGTGATAATAACTTATGTGAAAAAAGTAAAAATAGTGTAGCAGTTAATGAGCTATGAGATAGGGCATATCTGCATTTCAATCTCAGATGTACCCCTTCCAGCGGCGTGACCTCTCTGAGTCTGAAGTCTTCAGGGGAGTGGAATCCAACTACTGTCTTCAAAATTCTTTCCTAGATACTGTGAGGGCCACAGATGAATTATTTTGTGGGCTATTTCTATCCAAAAGGTTACTTGAGCATCTTGAGTCCAGAGGGAGTTATTTTTGTTGCTCTTTTTTTCCCCTGAATTTTGAGTTTAAGTGGAGATTAAGATACAGGACTTAAAATCCATCAAATTGTACATGGGAAATTGGCGCAGTGTATTGTCTGTAAATGATATTTATAAAAGTAGAAGGACGAGAGGGCCTGAGGATCAGAAACAGGAGTCTGACCAAAGTCACACAACTAGCTGGTAAGTGGTTATCAAATGGATCAGGGATCAGAAGTAAAGCTGGAGAGACTGTGTCTAGGTTACAGAGCAGTTCAGGGTGAGAACTGCCTTAAGCGTTAGTGTTGTGTGTTGTCAAGTTGATTCTGAGCCATCATGACCTACAGGATAAAGTGGAAGCACCACATAGGATTTCCTCGGCTGTACTGTTTACCAGAGCAGAGAGCCAGGACTTTTCTTCCATGGAGTCACCGGTGGGTTCAAACTGCTGACTTTCCGTTAGCATCTGAAAGGGCAGCCATTGGGTAGCCAGGATTCCTTACTGACAGCATACTTACTGCCATCCAGTTGATTCCAGCTTAGTGACAGGAGCAGCCAGTCTCATCTTCTGGAGTGACCTTGTGGTTAGTAGCCCATGTCTAACCCACAGACTGTAACTCTTTAGTAGACAACCCCCTTCTTCTCCCCCAGAGAACTGGTGCTTTTGAACTGCTAACCCAGTTAGTAGCCCAATTCCTAACCACTACACCACCAGAATGCCTTACATAAAACTACGCAGACTCAAATGCTCATGGGAAACAGTGTGGACACAAGTGGTAGGGTCTCAGCAGAAGACTGAAAGTGGTTGCATGTGTAGGTGTTTCCTAAACTAGGGGAGAAAGAGGGGCGTTCTCCTCCTGTAAACAAGAGTGGTTGTTTGGGGAACTCCCATGGGCCATCCTACCTTGTCCTACAGGGTTGCTTTGTCATCAACTAGACTAGATGGCAGGGAGTCTTTTGAGTCTTTCTTTTCCTGAACAAAAGTTCTCTCTAATCAAGTCTCTCCTTACAAAAAGTAGAAATGTGCTTCTACAAAGTCGATGGCTGCCTAAGGCCTATTTAAATGACAAGTAAAATTCCAGGTATCCATATTCAGTGGAACAGGACCATTTCAGAATGAAACAAGCTCTGAGAAAGAAAAATACAACAGCTGCTTCTGTTAGGATTTATCACCATAGAAATAATATGGAAAGTTCTACTGTGTTCTACAGATCACTGTAATCAAACTATATCTATGTGTGTTACATTTAACTCTGCTTTTAGTCAAATTCATTTTTTTAGCCTTAAAATGTCTCTCCTGAACAGTCAGTCTTAATTCAACAAGTATTTAATTATAATTAGGGATATTTATGTTTATAAAATCATATATACTTGGAGTATAAGCTGAGCACAATTAGTTAAATGTAGGGATCTACTCAGTGGCACAAATGGTTAAGTGCTTGATTCCTGCCTCAAAACTGGTCATTTGAACTTACTCAGAGAGACTTGAGATGACAGGTCAAGTGACATAGTCCCTTATCTCATTATCTCATATCATCTACCACTAGTGTCACTAGGGAAGGAAAGCTTGTGTAATAGTTAGGTTTTAGGTCAACTTGACTGGGGCAAGATTCTCAGTGCACTGACAGGCAACACCTAGTAATTCCCCGTGACCTGACCTGGAACAATGTAATCAATTGTACAAATATTGGAGTGGGATGCAACACCCTATTCAAGTCACAGTCCTGAAGCTTGCCCTGTGGTATGGCTTGTTTCTTAGATAAGTGAAAACTGTGCAAAAAGTTTGTTGGACTTTTTACTAGGTCTACATATAGCCTATTGACCTCCAGTTCTTTGAAAAACTTGAGCTAATGGCCTTTTGGTCCTAGGACTCATCATCAACCTGTCATCTGACCTGCCATGCTTGGATTTCTCACCTCTGCAACTTCACTCCTGATCTGTGGACACCTGAATCTTCCAGCCAGGGTTCTCCTGCCAATCATCAGGTCTGACCTCTATTCAAATCAGGAAAAGCTTCCAGTCTAAAACCTGAGCAATGAACTCAGATCCTTCCTGGTCTCAGATTTGTCTCCTTCTACCACCATGGGAACCATTTTCTTGGACATATACACACACAGGCCTCACTGGTTTTGCTTCTTTAGAGAACCCAGCCTAAGATAGCTCGGTAAATCTAAACTCCAGAGTGAGGATTCTATCCCTTGTGGTGTCTGACTTTAAGACCTAGCTCATTACTCAGAGCGCTTCAGTGAGAGTATAAAACAATGACACCACACAACCTGTTTACAGTTACACCCAGAGAAACCAATCTACCAAATTTCTTCAGAAGAAAAAAATAACAAACACAGGCTCAACCACAGGGATGGTTAGGCAGCCAATGTGAGGGCAAATATCTGAGTAGATTTTCTCTACTTAATCTACAAAACCTACTCATTATAATTGTGTGTGTGTGTGTGTGTGTGTAGAAGTGCATGCATGGACAAGAATGTTTTCATAGCAAAAGATGAAATACAGAAACAGTAAAAAGTTCATTCTAGCATTGGTTTCAGAGAACAAGATTCAAGTACAAAGTGAGATTTCCATATCACTGTGACATCAGGGAATTCTTGTCACCATCATCTGCAGAAGATGGAGAAGACCTTGACTGGACTTACTATTATTAACCATCTTCAAGTCAATGGTAGCTCATGGATGTCCCATGTGTCAGAGAACTGTGCTCCATAGGTTTTATAATTGCTACGACCATTCAGACACAGATCACAAGGCTTGTCTTCCAAAGCACGTTCAGGTAGTTTCAAACGGATCACTTTTAAGTAACAGTTAAGCACTAAGCATTGTTTTTGACTGGATTAACAGGTAAAAACAAAATAAACAAAACACTTTACTTCTAAGAAGTCCTGACCTCTTCTTGTCCTAAACAACAACAGAAAGTTTCTTGGAAGGGGAGACCTAGTCTGTTTTGCTAGGTTTCCACTGCAGAGGAATCGCTATCCAGTGATAATCAAGAAATTCTGTTCCTAGGACATAAATAAATGCCCAACTCCAATAGCTCATAGGTGTATACAAGAGGGTCCTGGAATCGATTCAGCCCATTTTAACTAGTAAGAAACTACCTAGTAACACCTTGTTTGTATTTCTTGGAGGAGGGACGCAAGAAGCACTTATTTCATCCCACACAATAATTCCCCATGATCAGAGGGGAGCACAGCAAGGGCAACACCATCTCCCAGCTGCTGATTACATCAAAGGCTTACAGCACAAATTCAATTTTATGATGTTAATCTCAGCCTGCCACTCAGAAATTTTCTCTGAGGGATATGATTTTTTTTCCTCTGGATTTCATTTTAAGAATGATTTTCTGCGTCCACAATCAATAAAGATATGTTTTCATCAAAAGACTCTATCTTGGCAGAATTCAATTGGCTATTTCAATCCCTTTTGGTGGCACAGTATTAATTAAAATAGTTTATGTTGCACCTCAACCGGAAAAAAGAGGCAGTGAAAATAGCAGTTACCGAGAACACATGTTCTATACACATCAACGTAGAGGGCAGAAAATAATTTTCTCTTTCTCTGCGTGACAGAAATTAACTATTCAAGAGAACAGTACTAATTCAGTTTATCTGTGATTTTAATGGTAGCAACAACAACAAAATCTTTTCTGTTTAAATGAAATAAGAAAGCAGATAAGACTTCAAATGCCCATCTCCCAGTGACTCAGGAGGAGAAATCCGAATTGGTGTGACATAGTGGGTTGGTAGCAATCAGTCACTGATCTTGATCTGCAATGCCCATGAATAAAGCAGGTCCAATACCTCATAACACATACAAAATTAAACTCACAATACTTTAAAAACCTAAATATAAATACTAGAACTAAAATTACCATCAATGAAAAAAGTATGGTCAAAGTTAAGGGCCCTGATACAAAACATAATTACACTGTGAATTAAAAAACCTCACACCACAGAAAACAAAATGGAGTACTGGGACTTTCTGAAAATGCCATATTTATGTATATCAAAATATCCTAGAGAGTGAAAAAGGAGCCTATCATTTGGGAAAATGTTTTGAAAATTACATATAAGATATATGACTAATCTCAAAAATCTGGAGAAAACTGTAACACCTTAATTTGGAAAACACAAATAATGCAATAAAAATGGATAGAAGACAAATAGATGACAATTCATTGGAGATAACATTTAAGTGGCCAGTAATCATATAAAGAGATATTCCTGATCATTAGTTAAAAGAGAGATACAAATTAAAACAATGATGAGTGACCCTGAAGTAGGAACATTTGAAATGTGAGTTATGGGTCCATGTTTACTTCTTATGTATTTCAGATCCAGTTTTTCTAACACTATTTGTTAAAAAGACGAACTCTTCCCTGATTTATTGTGTCTTAGTCTTTTGTCAAAAATCTGGCATCCGTAGGTGCTTGGTTGTATTCCTGATACATTCTGATCTACTGCCTTAGAGAGCTATTAAAATGCGAAGGGTAAAGAGCTTCGTTTCAAGACTCCGCCAGCACAGGAAAATGACTGCTTCTTTGATGAACTGTTTCGTGAAGGAATAGATGATCCCCAAAGATCAATTCCCTTTAAAACCTTTTATTCTCACCTGGTCTGCCTGGATCCCAACACCGGACCTTACCTGGGCTTTCAATAATCCATTGGCCTGGTCTTGCCCTCTGAGAAAGCATTAGAAAATTTAAGGCACACGACAAGAGTAAGGCTTCTGACTAAACTTTAAGCCAATTACCTTTTTCTTAACCTGAGATATACTTCTGTTCCAAATGTGACAAGGTAGATAATTTTATAAAACACTGCAGGAGATTAGAATTAGATAATGTTGAGGAATGTGGTTTTGTCAGTCTCCTGGTATGAGCAGGTGGTAAACATATGGCTTTGGTGGTCAGCTGGGTCTCAGAAAAATTGCCCTGGGTAGATCTTTATAAGATCTGTATTTTGCAGTTGTTCCAGGACCTAGAGTCAGCTAAAATATTTTCACCTACAGCAGGGATTGGCAAAATGCAGCTCTTTCTGTAGGTACATGTGGTTTTATAGTAAAATTAAAAATTGTTAAAGGATATTATTCAGATGATGGCAATTTTGTTTGTTTGGGAAAATATATTTATGGATCTCAGTTTTTTTAATTTTCATGAGGGACTAAATTGGCTTTTCTGTCTCAAAAGTTTGCCAATCTCTACTCTAGAGACATCTTGGCAAAGAAGACCAGCCTGGATGGTATTAGCTCTAGACCCTAATCCCTGCAAATTCATAAATATTATTTTAGCTACACCAAGTATAACCTACCACTTAATTGAGGTCTTTGACTTTATAAACCCTGGCATCTCTCATAGGGCTTAAATGAATCAGAATTGACTTGATGGCAATGAGTGTTTTTGTTTTGTTTTGATTTTTGAATGAGAATATATCTGTAGCTCCCAGAAATATTTTGTCAAAATTGTGTTTCCCTCTTTTGCAAAATCTTTCTTTCTCCATATTATACTCTTCGCTTCTCATTTTAAGCAAACTTTAATTATCCATCTAATGGGAGGGTTGTTTGTTTTTTACCATGACATTACTCACTAATTATTATTTTCTACACTCATAGAACACTTCTTGTTCTTATTGTTAGGTGTCCTCGAGTTTTTTCTGACTCATAATGACCCTCTATACAACATAGCAAATATCCCCAGACCTTGTACTAGCCTTACAATAGTTTTCACTTTTAAACTTCTAATTGCAGCCCTATTTCTGTCCATCTTGTGCAGGGTTTCCCTCTTGTTCACTGTCTCTCTACTTTACCAAGCATGATGTCCTTCTCCAGGGAACTAGTCTATTGTGACAAAATGTCCAAATATATGAGACAAAGTCTCACCACCGTTGCCTGTAAGGAGAATTTTGACTGTTATTTTTCCAAGACAGATTTGCTTGTTCTTTTTCATGCCATGATGCTTATAATATTTTTCGCCAGCACTGCAATTCAAAAGTCTATCATCTACTTCAGTTCTCTTTATTCATTGTCCAACTTTCATATACACATACGGCCATTGTAAAAATGATGGCTTGGGTAAAGAGCACCTTAGCTCACATAGTAACATTCTTGCTTTTCAACACTTTACAAGAGATCTTGTGCAGCAATGATCTTTTGACTGCTGCCTTCATGAGCATTTATTTATTGTTCCCAAGTGAGATAAAACTCTTGATAAAATCAATCCATTTTTCCATTTATTGTGATGCTACCTTTTAGTCTAGTTGTGATTTAACTGGGTTGTATTTCATATTGAAGACCGCATTCCTTGATGTTCATTTTCAAGTGCTTCCAGTTCTCACTTTCAGCAAGCAAAGTCGTGTCATCTGCATATCGCAGCATGTTAATAAACCTTCCTATAACTAGTATGCCCCATTCTTCTTCATATAATCCAGATTATCT
Source organism: Nesogale talazaci (assembly GCA_004026705.1). Taxonomy (NCBI): domain Eukaryota; kingdom Metazoa; phylum Chordata; class Mammalia; order Afrosoricida; family Tenrecidae; genus Nesogale; species Nesogale talazaci. The sequence continues at coordinate 103,159 of PVJH01003227.1, forward strand.
AATTATTTACTGAGCATACAGATTTAATAAGTATGATGACAGAATACAACCTTAACAAACACCTTTCCGGATAGTAAACCATGAAATAGTCCCTTGCTCTCTTCATATGTGATTCATGTATGTGAGCACAACTGGGTGTTCTAGAATACCTATTTTTCCAAGTTTAGGTGAAATTTGTTAAGATCTTGCATATTCAATGAAATATGTTACATCACTCTCTTTTCTGCTTTCATCCAAGATTCACTTAACATCAGCAATGATATCCCTTATTCCATATCCACTTTTGAATCTCGCCTGAACCCCTGGCAGTTCACAGTCAATGTACTGCTGCAACTGTTGTTAGATGATCTTTAAAAAGATTTTAATTGAATGTGATATTAATGATATTTTTCTATAAATTGAGTATTCTGTTCAGTCACTTTCTCTTGGAATGGGTAGGAATATGGATCTCTTTCTAGTCAGGAGACCAGGTAGCTGTCTTTCAAATTTCCTGAAGCAGATGAATAAGCACTTCCAGTGCTTTGTCAGCTTGTTGAGCATTTCACTTAGTATTCTATCAGTTCCCACAGTCTTATTTTCAGCTAATGCTTTCAGTATAGCTTGGACATCTTCCTTCAATATTATTGGGTTTTGGTCATGCTATCTCTGGAAATGTTCGAATGTTTACTAGTTCTTTTCGGTATTATGACTCATATTCTTTCCATCAGCTTTTCATACTTCCTGCATCATTCAATATTTTGTCCATAGAAATTTTCAATATTGAAACTCAAGTATTGAATTATTTCTATAGTTCATTCACTTTAAAATATGCTGACTATACTTTTCTTTTGGAGATTTCTATATCTAAGTCTTTGTACATTTCATTATATTTTACTTTGTCATTTCTCTCTCTTTTTAATAATTTATTGGGGGCTCCCACAGCTCTTATCACAATCCATACATCCACCCACAGTGTAAAGAACATTTTTATATTTGTTGCCATTATCATTTTCAAAACATTTTCTTTCTACTTGAACCCTTGGTATCAGTTCATTTTTCCTCCCTTCCTTCCCCTCCCTACCTCCCTCATGAAACCTTGATAATTTATAAATTGTTGTTATTTTTCTTACACTGCCCAATATTTCCCTTCACCCACTTTTTGGTTGGTCGTTCCCCTGGAAGGGGGTTATATATAGATCATTGTGATCATTTCCCCTTTATCCCCTGCAACTTACCCTTATCCTCCTAATAATGCTACTCTCATTATTGTCCTGGATTTCTTATGTTCCCTGCTCTTATATGTACCAGTGTAGATGTTCTGGTCTAGCTGGGTTTGTAAGACAGAAATGGGTTCATGATAGTAAGAGGGGGAAGTATCGAAGGACTAGAGGAAAGTTGTATGTTTCATCAGTGCTATACTGCACCCTGACTGGCTCATCTCTTCCTTGTGACTCTTTTGTAAGGGGATGCCCAAATGTCTACAGATTGACTTTAGGTCTCCACTCTGCACTCTCCCTTTTTCATATTCATATGATTTTTTTGTTCTGGATCTTTGATGCCTGATACCTGATCCCATACCTCATGATCACACAGGCTAGTGTGCTTCTTCCATGTGAACTTTGTTGCTTCTCAGCTAGATGGCCACTTGTTTATCTTTAAGCCTTGAAGACCCGAGATGCTATATCTTTTGATAGCCAGACACCATCAATTTTCTTCAACACACTTACTTATGCACCCATTTTGTCTTCAGAAATCATGTCAGAAATGTGAGCATAATAGAACGCCAATTTAATATAACAAAGTGTTCTTGCATTGAGGGAGAACTTGAGTAGAGAGCCAACAGCTCTCTTCTATCTTAATAATTAACCTATAAATATATGTACAGAGATCTATTTCCCTTTCCTTATATATATTTACATATGCACATACCTGAATTTAGATCTCTATAAGTGTTCTTTGTCTCCTAGTTCTTTCCTCTATTTCCTTTTACTTTCCTCTTGCCCCACTATTATGTTTGCCCTTCATTCGGGTTTCAGTAATTCCTCTTGGTTACATTGCCCTTGATCAAGGTATTCTATCAGGTATCCTATACCCTCCTCATCATTGATTTTAGATCACTTGTTGTTCTCTTGACCCTAGGTGTGTTAGCACCCATTGCCTGTCCCTCACCTCCACCTCTCCTGTGTTCCCCTGCAGCCACTGGTCCCGTTGTTTTCTCCTCTGGATTGTTTATCATGACTATCTTATCTAGATAGACACACAGAGACAATAATAACACAAAATCAAGGGAGAGCAAAACAAAACAACAACAAAAAAATACCCAAAAACCCCAAGTTCTAGGTCTGTTTATTGACCTTTAGGTGTGTTTTCTATTTGAGTCTGATGGGCTGCCACACTGTGACCCTTATGTATGTTTGAGGTTGTCAAAGATTTTGTCTTCCTTGAATTCCCAATAACATGGAAGCAGCAACCAAGAGATCAAAAGAATGCATTGCACTGGGTAAATCTGCTGCACAAAACTCCTGAAAAGTGTTCAAAAGCAAGAATGTTTCTTTGAAAACTAAGGGGCTCCTATACCAAGCCATGGTATTTTCAATTGCCTCATATGCATCTAAAAATTGGACATTGAATAAGGAGGACTGAAGCAGAATCAAGCCATTTGAATTGCAGTGCTGGCAAAAAAATATTGAAAGCACAATAGGCTACCAAAAGAACAAACAAATCAGCCTTGTAAGAATTTTAGGCAAAATGCTCCTTAGAGGTAATGATGGTGAAAATTAATCGCATGTGCTTTGGACATACTGTCAGGAGAGAGCAGTCCTTGGAGAACAACATCATGCTTGGTGAAATGAAAAGCAGCAAACAAGAGGAAGTTTAATTGACACAGAAATGGATTGTACTAATGAACTCAAGCATAAGGACAATTGTGAGGGGGACATCAAACCAGAGAATGTATCATTCTGTTGTACATATGAGTTAGTCTGTGCTAGTGCCATCTTGAAGGCAACAAAATGCTCGTGGTAGTATTTTGCCTCTTGTGGACTTGTTTTAATTTTATTTAGCTACAACCTGAACATATATATGAGCAATTGCAGCTTGCCCCTGGCTCTTTTCAGGTGTTAATATTGAGCTTCTCCATCATCTCTTCCAGCAGATATAGTGAATTTAATTTCAGTTATTCCATCTGAGAAAGTCCATGTCTGTAGTCATCAGTTATGTTGTTACAAAATGTATTTTCTATGAACAGGTTATTGTGCATTTCAACTGCCCAAAAATATCAGTACATCTTGATTGCATGCTTGATCATTTTTAGACTGAAGGCATTAATAGAATTCTTCTATTTCTTAATCATTAGCTTTAGTGGTTGGCTCATAAATTTGAATAATAGTTGTAGTGAGTAGATTTCCTTGAAGGCAGATAGCTATACTCTTAGGACAGACAACATTGTCCTTAAAGTAAGATCTTAAAATATCCTTTTTGATGATTAACACAATGCCATTTCTCTTGATTGTGTCACTCACAGCATAGTAGACCATATGATTTTCTAATTCCAAATGGGCAAGTCAAGTACAAATCAGTACATATTAGTTTTCATGTGTTTCATACATATTTGGTGCCTTCCAATTTTTTTAGATTTATACTTTGTACATTCCAATTTCTAATCATTACTAGATTTTTGCAGCTGTTTCTTCTCATTTTCAGTCATGACCCATTAGCAAATGAAGATCCCAAAGGCTTTACACCATCCATGTCATTGTGGTTGACTCAACTTTAAGAAGGCAGTTTTTCTGTTATATTTTGAATGACTTCCAACCACTATCTCTTACAGCGTTCTGCTTCTATTCGTGAGGTTTTCAGTATTTGCCAATGCTTCTGTGCTGTCTATAAGGTTTTCAGAGGTTAATCCCTTCAAAGTGAATAGTCTGTCCTTTCTTTGTAATCTTTTCTTAGTCAGGAAGCTTGGGTAAAACCTGTTTACTTTGGACAAGCTTGCTGGTATTTGGAATACCAGAGACATAGCTTCCAGCATCACAGCAAAATGTGAGCCACCATAATAGGGAAAACTGTCAAAGTACTGTGGACTGAACATTTACTGCCTTTGTGCCAATGCCCACTCCTAGTGGTCCTGTAGGAGAGGGTAGAACTGCCCGTGTGGGTTTCTAAGACTATAACTCGATATGACTAGAAAGCCCAGTCTTTCTCCTGGGCAGAAGCTAGTGGTTTTGAACCATTGACCTTTAGTTGGCAACCCAAAGCACTTTGTCAACTAAGTGTTTCTTTGGTCTACTATCATCTGGGAAGCATGCAGAATTTTTCCAACTTTCTGTTAAATATAGATGAGGACTCGGCAGGGCATTGCAAACATAAAATAAACACTTCCCCAAGTTGTTCCATTAAAATAAATATAGAATAAAGGCTTGAAGGTAGAAATGGTTTTGACAACTCTGTGGAATATGAATGGAAGATGGATAAATGGAGCATTTTCACGTTGAAATTTAGAGGTCAATTTTTTCGGATTTAAAAGGGATTTGGGAGCTAGCATTAACAAAGAAAAATCACAAAAGTGGACAAAAATCTACAATGATTCCTTCCTATAATGTTTAATTTGCATTGTATTGTCACAAATTAACTAAATAATTTTCAGTACCCTACTGACCACAAAAAATGTGATGTGAGCTGGAAATCTAAACCCCCAATTTCATTGCTGTTGAGTAGATTCCAAGTCATAGTGGCCTAAACAGGGGCTAGAGATTGTCAAACTTTATGGGAGCATATGATCTCATATTTCTTCACCAGAGTAGCTGATGGTTTTGAACTATGGACTTTGAGGTTAGCAGCCTAGTGCCACCAGGGCTTCTTATTAGGCCTAAACCTGAAGAATTCACTACCCGGAAGCCATGTGTAACTCATTGTGACCCTTCATAAGGTTCTTAAGGTTGTAACTCTTTATAGGAGCAGACAGCTTCAACCCTCTTCCTCAATTAGTTAGTGAGTTTTAACCCCCAACCTGAAGATTAGCAGCCCAATGCCTAACCCACTGTGCTATCAGGGCTCCTACCAAAACCAAAAATCACACACATTGCCTGTGGCAGTCATGTGCTTGTGTTAATTTTATGATTGAAATGTAGGGGTAGAATGTGGCCTGTTAGTCTAGAGATAGTCATTGAGTAGCCAATGAGGCCTCTATGTGGGCATGACTTTCTCCTGGGACTTCTGGGAAGTCTCAAGATATTTCCCTTGTGAAGATGAGACGCTATCTTCCCCAGTTGTTGGGAGTTAGTCTTAGAGACGATGAATCACGGATAAGACAAGATGGCAGTGTCTGAGGAGCCGGAGAAGAAGCCACATGGCTTTGCCCTGATGGAGCCAGAACTCTGAAGCTGGAGAGGCCACGTGGAGACCCCTGCAAGCGATGAGTTGCTTCTGCCACCACTGGATGATGTTGATGAACCCTGAGCCCTGGAAGTGAAGAGCCATGGGGAGACCCCTGCCAGTGCCGAGATTCTGCACCCACTGACCTGTGACTTTGTGAGTCGGAAGGAGACATTATAGACTGGTATTGGGCATATGTGCTAATATTGGACTTATGACTTTGAACCAGACTGAGTTGGGATGCTTTCTCTGTGTTCCATTCCTTTTGTATATAAACCCTTTCCTTATATCCATATGCATGTCTATGGAATTTGTTCCTCTAGTCTACCCAGACTAACACACTGCCATTAAGTTGATATAGTGTTTCTGAAACTGTCTTTTTTTTTTTCTTACAGGAATAAGTAGCCACATCTTTCTATTGTGGCATTGACAATGATTTTGGACCTTTGGGTTAGAAAAAAAATGTCAAAGTTACTACCAACAAGTTGATTCTAAGAAACAGCAACCTCTCTAGGGCAGAGTAGGTCTTCCCATGTGGGTTTCCAAGACTTTTCCTTGACTTGAGATGTTCTTCCTCATCACTTCCAGCTGACACCCCTTACAAAACTGAATTTTCAAAACTGAAACAAAAAATTAACTCTTTATTGTTATTCACTGCCATTGATGATCCTTGAACTTTCCAGTCCAGTCCTACGCCATTCTCCTGATTAGTTAGGAGTCCACCATTGTGTTTCATGGGGCTTTCATTGGCTGGTTTTTAAGAAGATCACACAGTTTGTGTTATATTGCAAGCTTTGTTGAAATCTGTTCAGCATTGTCACAACATGCAAGCCTTCACTGACTGATGGGTGGCTGGCTGAACATTAGGTCTACCTGCTGGGAATCAAACTAGTGTCTCCAGCATGGACGAGAAATCTACCAGGTCTTCTTCAACTCTCAACACACCTCCTCTCCCCCCTTATCAGAACACTGGTCATAATGACCCAAGCATCACTATAATCTCTATTCTGGGGAAGAGGAAAATGATGGCTTATAGCAATCTGGCTTATAGCAATCTGTTCAGAGCCAGAAAACCAAGGCAATCAAACTTCAAAGCACACTAGCTACCACACACCCTGCCTTCTGCCTAGGTGAAGCTGGGGTGGTATTAAGCATATAAGGACAATATCTGAGAGTATGAGAAAATTCTAGAAGAGGCATTCCCCTAGAGCTCTGATACTTAGTTCTAGAAGTTAAGGTTTTCGTTTAGAAAACTCCAGAGAAACCCTAACGCTTTTTCAGGTAAAAATGGTACACAACAATTAATGTTCTTGCTCAACAACCAGCATAAGGGAACTTGACAGGCGTTCAAAGGAGCTTGACAGGAGCTAGAAAGAATTCTGTTCACAGATGCTTTTAGTTCAAGCTCCCTGTTTATCTCCCTGTCCTCAAGTCAGCTAAAAGCAGAAACCAATTTAAAAGTTAAAAACAGAAGTGGGGAGAAATAACCATACTACCAAACAGGATTCCAGAGGGCTGCCCTTTAGGATGCACTGACAGGATTGTTAAGAAATACAACTTATTAAATAACAGATAGAATAAGTAAATGGCAAAGCCATATGAATGCAGTCACTTAAAACACATAGCAGCCCTGTAATACAGTTAGAACGGCCTGGTTGGTTTCTGAGACTGTAATTCTCTTTCGCTTTTTTAATCATTTTATTGAGGGCTCATACATCTCATCACAATCAATACATACATCTACTGAATGCAAAGTACATTTGTCATTTGTTGTCATCATCACCTCAAAACTTAAGCCCTTGGTTTAACTCCTCATATTTCCCCTCCCCTTGATAATTTATAAATCATTATTATTTTGTCATATCGTACACTATCTGATGTCTCCCTTCACCCATTTTCCTGTTGTCTATACCCCAGGGAGGGGGTTATATGTAGATCCTTGCAATTAGTTTCCCCTTTCTGCTCCACTTTCCATCCACCCTCCAGATAACTCCCGCCACTCTCACCACTAGTCTGAAGGGATCATCTTGTCCTGGATTCCCCATGTTTCCGGTTCCTATCTGTACCAAGGTATATTCCTTGGTCTAGCCAGATTTGTAAGGTTAAATTGGGAAAATAGAGGGGGAGGGGAAGTATTTAAGAACTAGAGGAACGTTGCATATTTCATTTTTGCTACATTGTATCCTGTGACTGGCTCTTCTCCTCCCCTCGACCTGTAGCTTAACCTACTGATGGGCTTTGGTTCCCCAATCTGTACTCCGCCCCCCATTTATAATGATATAATTTTTAGTTCTTGATGCCTGATACCTGATCCCTTCGACACCTGACTGTAAATTCCTTAGGAAAGTAGAAAGCCTTGTCTTTCTCCCTAGAAGTAGCTGGTGGTTTCTAACTGCTAAGCTTGTGATGAACAAACCAACACATTTACTCTAGTGGGTTAATGTAAGATTTTTACCTTCAGAAAAAAGGCTAGCCATTAACAGTATTAATGCTGTGGCAGTCGCCTCATCTGGTGTCAATTTGAGGATTAAGAGTATTGGAGTTTGACCTGTCACTCTGGAGATAGCCAATATGTGTGGGCGTGGCCTTCTCCTGAGAATTCTGGAAAATGTTGTAATTTCTTCTTGGAGGCAGAGGCAGTGTCTCTCTCAGCTCACTCCCCTGAAGACACTCAACTGACAAGGCTCACTTCCTGGTGAGACATGCATGAGAAGACGCCACATGGACCCATCCTGATGCAGCCCAGGGTGTGAGAACTATGCAGAGACCCTCCTGCCAGTACTGAGATGTCTACAACTCCACTGGATCCCAAGACGATCTATCCACTCACCTGAGATCTTCCATATTCAGCATCATTGCATTGTTTCGTGAATCTGAAAAGGACTTTATAGATTGCTGTTGGACATATGGGCAAATATCAGACTTATGACCTTGGACTTGACTGGGTTGGGATGTTTTCTTAATGTACAATTGCTCTTGTATATCAAGTTCTTTCTTGATACAAGCATGAATAATTATGAATTTGTCTCTAGTCTACTCAGATTAACACAGATGCTAAAAGAATTACAATTTTAAAACATCATTGTAAAGACAAGGTGAAGATATTGGAATGCAACACAAAGTACTGTCTGTGTATTAGTAATAATAATCACTGTGCTAGACCATTTCCTGAAAAAAAATATTTCCCTTTCCCTCTAGCCCTTTGAATTTTTTTAATTTTTAAAAAATTTTTTAATTTTATTGGGGGCTCTTACAGCTACTACAACATTCAGTCCATCATTTGTATCAAGCACATTTGCACACATATTTCCACATATATTTCCCAATATTTTCCACTTGAGCCCTTGATACAAGCTCCTCTTTAAAAAAAAAAACAAAAAAGACCTCCCTTTTCCCCTCCCCCCCCTTTTTTTAAAAAATTAATCATTTTATTGGGGGGGGGGCCCTACAACTCCCATCACAATGCCTAACAACATCAGTTGTATTCAGACCACTTTTACACACCCATTGCCATCGTCACTCTCAAAACATTCTCCCTCCCTCCAGGCCCCCATTATCAGCTCCCTATATTATCCTTCTTCCCCCCCTTCCCCTTGAACCCTTAGTAATTTACAAATTATTTTTTCATCCTGTACACTGTACAATGTGTCCCAACACTCACCTCCCTGTTGTCCGTGTCCCAGAGAGGAGGCTACGTGTAGATCCCTGAAGTTGGTTCTCCCTTTCTATTCCTCCATCTCTCCACCCTCCTGGTATTACCACTCCTATTACTAGTCTTGATGGATCATCTATCCTAAGTTTCCCATGTTTCCAACTTCACTGTACATCTCCTGGTCTAGCTGATTTATGTGGTAGAATTGGGGTCATGATAGTGGGTGGGAGGCAGCATGGGAGCTAGAGGAAGGTTGCATATTTCATAGCTCCTACCCTGTATCTTAACTGGCTCATCTCCTCCTTGTAACCCCTCTGCATAAGGATATCACCTCACCTATTGATGGGCTTTGGGTCCCCAATCTGTACTCCCCCTCATTAATAATAATATAATTTTAGCTCATTGATGCCTGACACCGGATCCCTTCACCACCTCATGATCACACAGGCTGGTGTGCTTCTTCCTTGTGGGCTTTATTGCTTCTGAGCTGAATGGCCGCTTGCATTTTTTATAGAAAACACAGTTGGAGTCTGTTAATGCAGAAGGAACTTAAAGAAGGCCAAGGAGCAAATGGTGTTTACAGAAACATCCCAAGACTAAATGAGCTACACAAGTGGATGACTAAAGCGGTTGATTTTGGAAGGTGGAAAATAACTATAATTTTTTTTTTGTAACTACAATTTGTGAGTAAGGTAAGTGGCTGGGCAGCGGGGCAGTGTGGTTATGAAAGGAGCAAACAAGTATTCAACCAGTTCTTGGCGAAAACTATTACCAAGAGGTGACCTTGAAGTCACTGAACATGAAACTGCCAGAAGGAGGAGAATGAAAACAAGCTAACCAACGGGTACAGCCATGCTCAGGTTACCCTTGTAGTTATGTGAAATAAAATGTAAACAAAGTGTTATCATAAATCTGGAAGGTGGGGTAAAGAAGCTCCCTGTCCCAAAGAGAGTATTTCCAAAACAGGGCACCTTTTCCAGAATTGTATCAACACAGAAAGCCACTGCATGCCCTCCACTCCTTCTTCAGTAACCTTTTGTTTCTGCTACTTGTCACGGCTTCCATTCCGATTTATGGAGACCCTAACAATGTGGCATCCTTTCGAGACAGATGACAGAGGCCCTAGGAAACATGCCGATGCATTCAAATAGTCAAACTCTTGTGCTGAACGGAGCCACCCAGGAACTCTTTGTTCAAACTTGTGACAATAAATGTGCAACCCTAGGATTTTGTTATTGGCGCAGTCCCTGCTGTGCCTAAGTGAAGTGTTTGCCAGATCCCTAGCCAGAGGGCTGAGCCTGAGCCGGTCCACCCAGTGCAAGCAGTCCACTCTGCTGCGCTTGCACTCGGTTAGAAAGTCATTCCTCCACCCAACTCACTCCTGGGTAGTTCTTGTAATTCCTAACCCCCCAGGATATTTCCCTTAATAGTGAAATGCTCACAGATCTGACAGGAATCTGGAAGTACACTCCTCCCAGGATCACGGATAGAAGTGCTGCCTCCCACCACCCCCTCCGCCCCAACGCTCTAAAAGAATCAATTTGAGAGACACAGCGCTGTGGTCCCATCTGGTGCGACCTCTGGAATCCTTTAAAGGAGGAATTTTGAACGTGCAAGAACTTGAAGAAAAATCAACAGGTCATAGCAATGGCTGCGTTTGTCCATCTCCCTAGTCAGACGCACAAGGTTTCAAACCAAGGCAGAGACCCTTCCTAAACCAGTCCCAAAGGGCAAAAGTCCGGGCACAACTAAAGATCCACGTTGTGGGAGAGAGTGCCCAGAGGGGAGCTCAGAAAGGAAAGCGCTAGCCTTACCTCAGCCAGGGCCAGGACCCAGAGCGGCAGAGCGGCAGGAAGCCGGGGGCCGGGCAGTGGGAAAGGCTGGAACTGGTGCTGGGGCTGACCTCGCCCCGCCCCGGCCCCGCCCAGAGCCCACCCTGGCCCCGCCCCTCCCAGGACCTGGCCTGCGCGCAGCTCTCTCTCCCAGCGCTCTCTGGCAGCAGCTGCTCAGCTGTCTGGTCCCCACCTTGTCGCCAATCTTTTGGAGTCCCTTCTCCCCTCTCTTTTGCAGTGGTAGCTCTGAGCCCATCCTTTCAGGTATCGAGGGAGTTCACATTGGTAGCAGAAATGAAGAAATCACTTCACAGTGACATTCCCCTCAAAAATCCTGCGATCAGATCAAGGGAAAGTGAAATCAGAGACCGCATGTGCAAAATAAACTCTGCCCAGGGATTTTCAAGGCTGTGTGACCTTTTGGAAGCAAATCATCAGGTTTGTCGTCAGACTCATCGTGACCCCATAGGCCAGCATAAAATTGTTCCCGACATCTCTAAGGCTATGGGAGCAGAAAGTCTCGTCTTTCTCCCAAAGAGCGGCATGGTAGACCAACACCATATGCCCATACGCCACAGACTCCCACTGCTCAGGTCCAATTCATAGTGACTCTACAAGACAAGATTAGAGCCCACTCTGAATTTCCCTCACTGTGAATCCTTGCCAGAGTAGAAAGACTTGTTTTCCCCCAGGTGAGCAGCTGATAGTTTTTGTGTTAGTCTGGGTACATTAGAGAAACAAATCCACAAAAACTCATATGCATAAAAGAGAGTTTTATATAAAGGGTATGTGTACACCAACCCAGGGCTGCCCAAGCCCACAAGTCCATTAGCCCATATATACAACACCAATCCACAAAGTCCTCCATCTCACAAAGCAGCTGATTCAGTGAACATGTAAGCATCTCTGGGTTGGCAGGGATCTCCACACCGCTGCTCCAGCACCCAGGGCTGCATCATGGTAGGTCCAATAGCTTCTCCTCAGGGATGTCTTTCAGGAAGTGAGCCTTGCCAGCTGAAGCAGGGAACTTACTAAGGCAGTTGCTCCCTGGACTGACCATCAGAAAACTCTCTCCACTCTTCAATTGACCTTATTTGTGTTTGTGGCCAGTTTGGCACAATAAGCTTTAACTATCTCGACCTTGCCTGTTTGCAGCCCAACATATACCACCAGAGTTTCTGAAGCTTTGGAGCTCTTAATTAATGAATTCTAAGATGATGAGAGTCATATAATGAGAGATCAATGATATTCTTTTCACTTATAGCTAGCTTCCAAATACTAAAACTTTGGAGCACTGAAGTTGTGAGTTTCACAACCTGCAAGGTTGGTTGATTAATCTCACTAGTTCAGGCTGCACTAAATCAGGATTTGTTTTGAAGTCAAACTTTACACATGGAGCACATTTGCTGTGTGCTATCTTTCTGCCTGGAATTCTCCTCTCACCTTCCCTTCCTCTTGTGCCTGCTAATTCCTATTCTCCGTTCATTAGGAATTTCACTTCCTCATACAAGTTAGGTCTTTCTGCTATTCACTTTATGCCCAGGACACCTTATGTCCTTGGTTATCTTACTAATTATAACATCACATTGCTTGTTTAGCCACTGACTTCCCTGCCTGACTCTAAGATCTGTAAAGGCGGGAACAAGATCATAGTAGATGCACAAGTATTAGTTGAATGAGGGTATGCACTTAACACCTAATAAGGAAAACCTAGCCCCCAGCACTTTCGTGATCCTCTCTCTAAACCTTAATTTCTATGTCCACAGGCTGTTATTTCAAAGTTGGTATCTCCAGTCTTATCCCCAACTTTTATCCCACCTCTTGAACAGACCTTTCTCCTTTAGTCTCCCTATAGGACAAAATGTGCCAAAAACCCTATATCAGATTCCATCATCTCAACTTGGTGTCTGTACTAGTTAGATTTTGTGTCCAGGTTAAGCCTGGATTCTTAGTGGTTTGGCAGTAAAATCTAGTAAAATCTAGTAAATCCCCCATGATATGATCTAATATACTCTATCAACTCTATAATAGGATCTGTTCTGAGCAACCAGTTATTTGTAAAAGGATTAGGGTGTGTTATAACACTCTTACTCAGATCACAGCCCTGAGACACTCACTTGAAATGAAGCTTCCCCAGGGGTCTGGCCTGCTTCAAATATAAGTGAACACTATAAAAAAAGCATGTTTTACTTTTTGTTGAATCTGGATCCTGCATCTAACTCATCAACCTCCTTTGTTGGTGGTGTGGCTTTTTTTCTTGTTTTTTTTTTTTTCAATTGAGCCAGCAGCTTTCAATATTATGTACTGAGTCTAGGAGTCGATCTGACTTGCCAACTTTGGATTAATTCTGCTTTGCAGCCATAAGCCTTGTTTACCACCCTGGAATACAATTGCTTTGTAGGCATCGATTTACCTTCTCCTTGTCTGTGTTTGTCCATCTTGACTAGAGAGACAAATGCAGAAACACTCATGCATGTATAGGAAAGAGCTTTATAGAAAAGAGCAATTATCTATGAAGGAAGCATCTCATCCCAGTCCAGATCAGGTTCATAAATCTGATAGTAGCCCATATGTCCAATACTGGTCCATAAATTCCTCTTTAGTCTCAGATAGCACATGCAATGATGCTGAATATAGGAAGGTCACAGGCTAGTGGGTCAAAGGTCTTATGGATCCAGTGGCATTGGAAACACCTTAATGCTGGCATGGGTCTCCATGTGTCTCCTTCAGCTTTCTAGTGTCTCAACAGAAGGCAAGCGAAGGCAGAGAGACTGGGTCTAGTCTCCTGTGAGCTATTTATCTCGTTTACATCTCCAAATGAGATCATCAAGCTGTGACCTGATTGACAGTCTAAATTCCGCTGCTTCACTCAAGCTGATAGGAGATTATGTAACTGCCACACTGTCCATCAAGCCTGTAGTTTAACGTGTGCTCACAGACTTGAATCTTGCCAGGCCTTGAACTTGCACACTTCTATAACTATGTAAATCATTAGGCCATGATATGTATATATATACACACACATATGTAGTATGTATATATTTAGATCAGTTTATAGGCATATATTTAGATCAGTATATATAGTCACTGATTTTGCTTCTCTAGAGAATCTAGTGTGAAAGACAGTGTCTTTAATGGCCCTCAGATCAAGCTTGACTTACCCATTCAGTAAATACCTCGGTACCTGTAAATCCTATGAAAATGGAAACCAGGGGGAAAGGAAAGTAATTAATTTTTCCTTCAAACAAAATGTTCTAACATTGATCATATTGTACTATTGATGTATTTATTCACATAATAAAGTAGTCATTGATATATGTTCTGGAAATGATCTTCTATAAGGAGATATCCTTCGCTCTATGATAATTTCTATAAAATGTTCTTTTGGTTTTCCTACAATGAGGTCAGACTCAGACTTCCCAAATATCCAATATTTGTGCCATGAGTGATTATTTTAACTGTGGATGTCTACTGGCCCATTAAGACAAAAAAATGACTGGTTTGATGTGGCCAAACTTTAGTCAAGCTTCTCTCCTTCTCCTAGGCCCCTCAGCTTTGACTCACGCTGAGCTTGAGCTAGTAGCTGTAATCCCTCGTGAAGGGTCCTCCTGGGATGGTGGGTTAAGTGTTGAGCTGTTGACCTAAAGATTGGCAGTTAAAATCCATCAATATTTCCACTGGAGAAAGCTGAGAAAAATGCCTGCTCCCATAAAGATTGAGTCTTGAAAATCCCATAGGACGATAATACGCTGTCCTGCACAGTCACTATGAGTCAGAATTGACTTAACAGTAGTTGCATTGAAAATAAGAAGGATCTTTGGTGGTGCAAGTGTTAGACCCTCGACTGTTAAATGAAAGATCCCTGATTTGAGTCCACCAAAGACATGGAATAGGGGATATTTTTGCTGAGGGAAGATGTATCTTGACTGGAAGAAGATATAGCAAAAGGAAATTTACTTACATTTTATTGACTATACAGAAGTGTGTTAAAGAGTGAGAATGTTGTGATTGTGAGCATCATAACAAAACATGGAGAATGTTGTGAAGAATGAGAATTCCTGAACTTATGCTCAGGTGAAACCTGTACATAGACTGAGAAACAATCATTTAAATGGAACAATCATTGTTTTTGCTATTGGGTGCCATTAAGTCAGAGACAACTAAAAAAAATCACTCTGGACAACAATCTCTGATCTTACACCATCCTCATAATTATAACAAATATTCCTGCTATTCTTCTTCTAAAACAAATGTGTCTATCTTTATGACAGTCCATGGCATGTTCAATATTTTCCCCCAACGGTATATTGCACATGGAATGTTTTTCTCCAACACAATGCAAAAGCACTGTTTCTTTGGCCTTTCTCATTCAGTGTCTAGCTTTCACCTGCATATGTAGATCATGGCTCGGTTCAGGCACATTTCAACCTTCAAAGTGTTATCTTTGCCTTTTAACACTTTCTTTCTTCCTTTTTTTTGGGGGGGAGGGGCATCACTGCCTCTGGTGGTTGTGGACACTACCCAGTGCCGCTCCTGAGACCCGCCGCTGGATTTGAACCGCCAAGCCTGCAGGCTGCAGTCCCACACTCAACCACTTATGCCACCGGGGCTCAGCCCCTCTTTCTTCCTTTTTAAAATGAGTGATAGCTAAATGATATGACATTTCTTCTTGGGGCAATGAAAATGCTCTAAAATTCTCTTAAAGAAGCCTTTTGCAGAAAATTTGCCCAATGTAACATCATTTGATTTCTTTTTTTCTCTCTCTGTAAAAATTAGAGCAAAGGATTCTATTGAGGGAACACAATCCAGAATCAACAATGGTTAGGGGGGACCCACTAAAATCTATAGCTAAAGGAATCCTCTAACAATGCTTAGAAAATTCAGGAACTTGCAAGGAAAAATTCCAATTGGTTTATAGGTACAAAAACAAAAATAAGTTCTCTCTCTTTTTTAATTCAACATTATTTCTTTTGGCCTCACTGCCTTCTGGTGGTGGGAGTAGGAGGCCCACTCTTGCTGCTGGATTTGAACCTCCAACCCAGTGGGCCGCAGTCCCGTGTACAACCACTAAGCCACCAGGGCTCAGCCTAATTCCACGTTATTTTATTTAAATTTTAAAGCTAATTATATATTCATGTAGCCACATATAATATTTTAGAAAATAATTTTATTGGGACTCATACAACTCTTATCACAATCCATATATCCATCCATTGTATGTCAAATACATTTGTACATTTCTTGTCCTCATCATTTGCTTTCTACTTAAGTCCTTGATATCTGCTCCTCATTTTGCCCCTCCCTTCCTGCACCTTCCTCCCTCATGAACCCTTGATAATTTATAGATTGTTATTATTTTGTCATATCTAACACTTTCCGATGTCTCCCTTCACGCACTTCCCTGTTGTCCATACCCCAGGGAAGAGGTTATATGTAGATCCTGATAATCGGTTCCTCTTTTTTTTGTTGTTGCTTTTTTGTTTTTCTGGGGGCCATCGCTGCCCTCTGGTGGTGGGAGTAGGAGGCCCAGCCTTTGCTCCTGTGGAGCCACTGCTGGAATTGAACCTCCATCCCAGTGGGCTGCAGTCCCACGCATAACCACTATGTCACCGGGGCGCAACCCCGGTTCCTCTTTTTTATACCACCTTCCTCCACCCTGCCAGAATCACCACTCTCAGCACAGGTCCTGAAGGGATCACCTGTCCTGGATTCCCTATGTTTCCAGTTCTTATTTCCAGTGTACATCTTCCGGTCCAGCTGGATTTGTAAGGTAGAATTGGGATCATGAAAGTGCAGTGTGGGGGTGGGGGTCGGGAGAAGAATTGAAGAACTACAGCAAAGTTGTATGTTTCATCATTGTTACACTGTACCCTGACTAGTTTGTCTCCTCCCCGTGACCCTTCTATAGGGGGATGTTACTCAGATGGCCGTTAGGTCCCCAATCTTTACTCCCTCTCATTTACAATGATATAATTTTAGTTCTTTGATGCCTAATACCTGATCCCTTTGACACCTCATGGGCACAGGCTGGTGTATTTCTTCCATGTGGGCTTTGTTGCTTCTGAGCTAGATAGCTGCTTATTGACCACCAGGTACCATCAGCTTCCTTCACCACATTTCCTCATGCAGACCTTTATCTTCAGTGATCCTATCAGGAAGGTGGGAATACACTGATGTAATTTTTTGTTCTTGAATGCCTGATATCTGATCCCTTCGAGTCTGGTCACACAGGCTAGTGTGCTTCTTCCATGTGGGCTTTGTTGCTCGCACTGTTCTGCTAATGATGAAGTTTGAATTAGCTATCATATTGTGAAGTAGAGCTTAAATGCTGAAGCACTTGATTTGTAGAAGGTTGTGGTCTATAATGATAAACTCTAATTTTATTTGAGTCTTGACATAAGTTAAGATACCATTTGAGATCTTTGTTACTTCTCAGTGTTTACTGACTGTTAGAGTAGCTACGTGGCTGTGCTTACACAAGTCTTGGTCAAGCTAAGGAGGGATATTTTGCCCTCAGGCAGAGTTCAGTTGAAAATAGAATAACTAGCATGCAGAAAAATGTTCACACAGAGTTCTAGGGAGCTTACCCAGGATATACTAAAAGTATAGAATAATAAAAGTAGAGAATCATGTACTCGTTATCTAAATTAAAGGTTGAGATTCTGGTACTGTCATCTAACCACCTCAGTCATACAAGTTTGAATCATACCTGGGCACCTACAAAGCCAAGTGATTGAAGCCCGAAAAAATCCTGAAACTTTGCTTAATCTGCTGTGATTGTGTATGTGTCCCAACCATACTTTCCCACCCACTGGCTTCTGTAATCCTACCTTTAAGGGTGATGAATCAGACTGCTGTGAATTATGATTTTTTTAATTTTATTTGTTTTTCTATCATTTATGATGATTAATCCCATGGTGCTATTTCTCCTTGGAACTTGTTGTGAGAAGAAATGATGAGAGGGGAAGACATCTCACAGGTTTTCTGAACTATTCTGGATGACTTTTAAAGATAACTCAGGATGAGTAGTTAAAAACAAAAAGGGAGTCTGGCCAATATCCTAGCATTAGTTGATTTTCTGACTCCTGAATAGTGATTATATATTGTTCTACTAAGCACAAAGTCAGCAATTTGAAATGACCAGCCTACATGTAAGAAAAGACAAGGCTTTCTTTCTTTCTTTCTTTTTTTTTTTTCATCACTGCCCTGGTAGCAATAGGAAGCCCAGCCTTGCTCCTGGAGAGCTGCTTCTGGATTTCAACCATCAATCCTGTTGCAGTCCCGCACACAACCACTGCGCCACCAAGGCTCAGCTCAAGTCAAGGCTTTCTACTCCCTTAAAGAGTTAACAGTCTCAGACACCCACTGTGATAGGTAGGTTTACTTTGTCAACATGGTCAATGAACACATGTGGGATTAATTGAAGGGCGAAGAGATAAATGGTTTGGTGAACTTCGCCTTTTTTGTTTTTTGCTCTTTGATCATCAGACCAGTGTGCCACTGCCTTGCTTGTTCTTAACCACCATTTGCAAGCTACGTTACCTGTAGGACACCTAATCTGTGGACTCTGTTGCTGTAATTTGAGGTTCCTTCAAGCCCTGCTTCACCACACTACTGGAGTACATATCACAGAACTGTCAGACCCTGTCATGTGACCGACTGTTGGTGACTTGCCTTGCTGTCTGCTACCTGTGACCAGATAGCCTGAATTGCTCTACAGAGGACTACCTGGCAGCTCTCAAGACTTGAAGGACTTCCAGTGTATTAGCTGTCTTACAGAAGTGAGTTGCTCTGAGCCATTTGTACTGCTTTACAGATTACTATAGTTGACTTCTGTTTCCTTGGTCTGGTTAATGATGTGTGAGGGGCTGGGTCGTTTAGATGTGGCTGGCTCTATATAGTGACATGGCAGATGTCTAATGGTAGTGAAATAAAGGAAAAGGGAGAGAGATGGGTAAGAGGGGAAATTGAGTGAAGAGAGAATAAAAATAAAAGTGTAAGCAGTAATAATCAATGACTTTCTGAATAGGACAAGAGATTTGTAATAATTATGTGAAAATGTGTTTTAAGCAGGGTACTCAGAATGCACACATTTCATGGAAATTTTTTTCATGAAAAAAAAGAAAAATAGCTGAAAGTGTTAACAGGTAGATATTCAGGCAAAAGGTGAGACAAAAGGCATAAAAAACACAAGAGGCTTGTGTGTCACTTTGTGTGGGTGTTGCAGTTCTGTTGCTACAAATATGAGTGTGTCTATGCACTCAGACAGGGAAGAATGCATTTTTAATCTTTTTTCAGGGTGAGTGTGCCAGAATTTGCAGGCTAGCAAGTTTTTTCCTGTGGGAAAATGCATATTCTCAGGAGTGTGGGGTCGTGCGGAACAGGATGTACAAAGAAAATCAAGTAAAGTAAGACATCCCCTTGTGAATGGGAATTCCTACTCCTCTGACAGAGATCTTACACAGGGGAGGGATGGAGTGTGGGGACAGGCTTAGCACCAGAGAACAAAGGGGGAAAGAAGGAGGAAAGGAGGAAATGGCAAGAAGCTGGGTACTGGTTATTCCTGCACCTAACAATTCACATGATCCTCTATCTACCAGGGTTCTCAGATGCAGGTGAGCTGCAGAGATTTGGCTTGCCAGGTTGCCAGGGTCTGGGAAAAATTGACCTTGCTGGGGGGAATTGAGGTGATGCTGCTTGTGCCACTGATCAATGGGAAAAGGGAATCTGTCAGCAGGCACTGTGGCTCTCCCACTTTAAGAAACTTGGATCCACTTAGCTTCTGAGCCTAATTTCTCTCTGCCAGGAAGCTCGGCATGTCCCTCCTAGTGGAGTGTCTCTGGTAGTTCATGTTACAGACTCTTATTGCATCTATGTCCCAAGGCCCTTTAAAATTCTTGGGAAAATGTCATCCCCTTTTAATGCCATTCCCTCACAAACTTGTTGAAGCCCTTTCCTATAATATTAAGGATATAATTGAGTTGTCTTCCTAGCCATCATTTTTAAGATATGCATAACAGATCACCAAATATGCTTACTTTTGACTTGCTTGGCAACCGTTCCTATTTTTCACTAGAATATTCTGTGTTGCATATTTTGTTAGGGTTCATTCCCACTAGCAGAATGAGTAAGTCAAGACATATTAGCATTTTTTGATGCCGGTTAGTGCATCTTGCCAATTTGATTTCTAAGAGAGGAATTACTTCCAGCAATTTAATCAGAACACCAGTTTCTATGGTCCTAATATTGAAGATTAAATAGAAATGCTCTTAGAGTTTTAAGTTTTTGGCAAACTAGTTGTATTATTACTGTTATGAAGACAGAAGCTGTATCTGCTCCCTCATTATCCCGAAGATAGCTTCAGGCCTGGTCACCAAGTAAATACCATTTGTCAAATAATGAATACATGGTAAGAAATAGTATCTTATCACAGTGCAATATAACTGCATTTTTTGAAACACATTAGCTTTCTCAATTTTTATTGGTTCTAACTCTTACAACACTAAGCAGAGACCATTTAAAACAAAGTTCACCTAAGGCTGTCCTTTAAAAGCACAGAGTAAAATTTGAGACTCTATAGCAACATTTTGGTAACACTTCTTCCTCCATCTAACAACAGAAAAATTAATGACATGTTAACAGAGTGGATATCCCAAATCAATGCACTGATTCATTTTCCTGAAATACAGAAATAACTTACAATCTATTATGTTCATTTCGTTTTCCTTCTATTGGATGGACTCTCTTACTGTTTGTAGCATAGACAGATTAATCACAGCATAATAAAAGTGATTCTTGTGAATTGGTCTATAATGGTGTCACTGTGAGTCAAAGCAGACTTGGTGATACCAAACGACTCTGGTGGTGTGGGAGCGACAAGTGGGGAGTGCTTACTGCAGCATCAGATTGAAACACAAGTCTCTTTGTGAGACACATGTGAGGTCTACTATTCCTGTAAAGTTAAGAATTATAGTCATGGGGACCCACTCAGTCTTATCAGATCTCTCTACATTGGATTCAACTCCATCTCATTGAGATTGGAGTTTTGGTTTTAACTATGCTATCCTATTCAAAGGAACCTGGTCAAAGCTTACATGCTTTGTCAATTTCTGCCAGTCTACTGTGACTCAGTGAAACCCAGTGTGTGCCTGAGTAGCATATAATCCATGGATTTTTAAAGCTGTGATCTTTCTGCAGTAGATCGTTAGGTCTATTGGGGAGGTAATTCTAGGTGGGTTCTAATAACCACCCTTTTAGTTAGTAGTTGTGTGCTTAACTATTTGCACCAGTAAGGGATTGCTTGGTAACACAACCTTAGATTAAATCCCTATCAAACCTTAGTCTTGTTGTGAGGTGCCCTTGAGCTTATTTTGACTCAGAATGCCCACTCAAAACAGAATGAAATACTCATCAAGTCAAGCTCTTACCTTGCAAATTGAATGGGTTCAAGGGGATTCAATCCACAATGAGAAAAAATATGCATAAGAGCAAAAAGGATAGATGCAGTTGGGACATGGAGGACACTGCAGTCTAGACACTCCAGGACCTGGAATTTTATTTAAGGCAGGTTTAAATATACTCCCTACATGTAACCTGCAACACTTGACAGGTTTCCACATAGGGTCAGTTAACAATTATTTGAAGCTATACAAAAAAATATTAAAACATCAGCCAAACTTTTCACATACAGGAGGAGGATAAGGTTGGAAACATGAAATAACTGATGAGTCTTCAGACTGCTGCTGCTGCAGCTTTTGCCATGGAGCAGGGGGCCAAGTATCTGTCTTACCCCAGACAGAGAGACAGGGCAGTCACTGCTTCTTCATTCTCCCATGGGCCCTGACATTTGCCTAAGGAACAAACAATTTCCCCCCACATTTGAGACCATTGTATAGCCACTGTCTGTCTATCTTGCCATTTTTTCCTCCTCAATTTAGAGCTATACACAGCTTGATGTTCTTCTCCAGGGATTTGCTCCTCCTGATACCATGTCCAAGTAGAGGACACAAAGTCTTACCATTCTTGCTTCTTTTTTTGGGGGGGTGGGGTGGTGAGGGACATCACTGCCCTCTGGTGGGAGTGGGAGGCCCAGCCTTGCTCCTGGAGAGCTGCTGCTATCCTTGCTTCTAAGGGGCACCCTGACTGTACTTTTTCCAAGAAAAATGTGTTTGTTTTTCTGGAAGTCGATGGTACTTTAAAATTCTTGAGCAAACTAGGAAGCAGGCTGTTCCCTTTGGAGTGTTTCTCACTCAGTGATATCTGGTCAATTCGGAATCATAGTGGCCCTATAGGACAAAGTAGACCTTCCCATGTGCATTTCTGAGATTGTAACTCTTTTCAGGAGTGAAAAGCTTAGCTACTGAAAATCTTATGAATAGCAGGAGAACACTGTCTGATATAATGCTGGAAGATGAGCCTTTTAGTTTAGAAAGGACTAAATTATAATGACTGGAAAGAGTTGCCTCCTCAGATTGAGGGAAACAGTCAATATTCAAACATCCCATTTCAAACCTGATGCAGTATTGTTCATTTGAAATGACAATAATAACATTTATGTGTAAGAAATTAGTACATAAAAGGCACTCAACTTAAAAATTTGTTGTAAGGAGACTGTAGTGGACTTTCTCCCCCTTCTTTTGATTTTTCCGTGGTATTAGAATATGCTTTCTACTGAGGGAAACTTCTCACTTTTACCTCCCTAAATAGAAGAAAAAATTCAAAACTAAACCAATTTTCCTTAAAGTCAGGTGGTCCAGTTGCACACACAAAAAATACATAGATTATTAGTAATATGCCAAAGAGCCCTGGTGGTATAGAGGTTTTGTGGTACACCTGCTTTGTACCTCATACCCACCATCAACTCCACAGGAGAAAGACTGGACTTTCTATCACTTTAAACAATTATAGTCTCATAAATCCACAATGGGTCATAAAGAATCATTGTTGACTCAATGGCAGTGAGTTTGGTTTTGGGTTTTATCATCAATATGACAAAAGTGTCTCTCAAAATCAATCACTGCCAGAAAAAGCAGTAGAGATGGAAGCATCCAGTGCCTCACAGCAGGTATGACAATTTTGTTGCTTAGACTCAATGGCAGTAATAGTCTTGTTTTCAACTAACAACTTTCAGTTGTCTTCTGTAGCATTCACAGGACATTTTAATACATTATTTTGCAGCTGAAATTTCTAGAGCAATTTTATGTTGTGTTCAATTAAAGTCCATAATAGATCATAAGAAATTGTCATTTGACTTTTGACATCTTATGTATTTTGTTTAAGATTTGGGTGAAAGATGACCGAGCAAGTTGTTTTTCCCATTAACAGTTCACAGACACACCACTCTTCCTGCTTCTTCCTTGGGTTTATCATTCCCCTTCCTGCCCTCGGAGCTTTGCACTGGCACAAACACAATCCCTTTTTATTTCCTGTGGTTGATTATTGAAGTGTGAAACTCCTTGGTGTTACTTTTCACCCCATTATGTCACTACATTATAATCCTCTAAACCAAGGCAAGTCATTAAATGAAGAGGAAAAATATTGACTTTTAATATTAAAGAATGATAAAATTTGCTTTGGCTTCTGTCATAATGTAACATACATTAATAATCTAGAGGAAGAAATAAGTGAATTGACAAATAAATATATAATTATAATTTTAATATGTACCATTAAGAAATAAATGATTGTTGTCATCAGAAAACAATGGAAATTGAGATTTAGAAGCAAATATGATAATAGGTTGAAATAAAATTGATTGATGAACCAAAACATCTGGTCAGTGTATGAGACTGGGCAAATAGGAGGCAATCTATGACTCTTTCTGAAGACACAAAGTAAGGGACAATTACTATTGAGCCAAAATCTTAAGCTATAATCATGCAATTTTATATATGATGGAGTTAAATGATGCATTTTAGCCAAGCTGGATACAATAGAAATATATTAACTCAATGATTTTCTTATCTTATTACAGCCCCTCAGAGAATACCCAGGTCATGCCTGTGACATCTTGATCACTGCTCAAATCCAAGACAATGGATATATACATACATTTTTTGTGTGTGGGCATCATTGACTCTGGTGGTCGTGGGTGCTACCCCGTGCCGCTCCTAAGAGCCATCACTGGATTTGAATTGCCAAGCCTGCGGGCTGCAGTTCAGCACTCAACCACTTAATGTCACCGGGGCTCAGTCCTAAATACATTTTTGAAAAAGTATTTGGGCTAAAGATTCCTAAATGAATCAATAATAGTGTATATAAATATATGTGGGTGTGAGTGGCTGCATCTGTTTGCTATTTTTTCTTGCATTGACAGTGAACTGAAGATCCATGGGGTGACTTTTAAAACTTATAAAGCGAGGAATTAAAGAAAATGATGCCCCCAATAAAATGATTTATTAAAAAAAGAAGGGGGAAAGAGGAGCTTATACTAGGGGCTCAAGCAGAAAATATTTGGAAATGAATATGGCAGCATGTGTACAAATATGCTGGATACAAATGATGTATTCAATGTTATAAGAACTGTAAGAGCCCGTGGCAGTCATGTGCTTGTGTTAATTTTGTGATTGAAATATAGGGGTGGAGTCTAGCCTGTTAATCTGGAGATAGCCATTGAGTAGCCAATGAGGCCTCTATGTGGGCATGGATTTCTCCTGAGGCTTCTGGGAAATCTTGTGATATTTTCCTCGTGAAGATGAGACGCTTTCTCCCCTAGTTGTTGGGAGTTAGTCTCAGAGGCGATAAGTCACAGAAAAGAAAAGATGGCAGCGTCCGAGAAGCTAGAAGAGCAGGCAGAGAGACCACTCGGCTTTGCCCTG
Source organism: Nesogale talazaci (assembly GCA_004026705.1). NCBI lineage: Eukaryota > Metazoa > Chordata > Mammalia > Afrosoricida > Tenrecidae > Nesogale > Nesogale talazaci. The sequence goes on from PVJH01003227.1 coordinate 127,812, forward strand.
ATGGAACCAGACCTCTGAAGCTGGAGCGGCATGCTGCTGATGGACCCTGAGCCCTGGAAACGATGAGCCAAGGGGAGACCCCCACCAGCACCAGAATTCTGCACCCACTGACCTGTGACTTCATGAGTTGGAAGCAGACTTTGTAGACTGATTTCGGGCATACGGGTTAATATCAGACTTATGACTTTGAACTGGACTGGGCTCAATATCCTGTTCCTTTTGCATATATACCTTTTCCTTATACCTATATGTGTGTCTATGAAATTTGTTCCTCTAGTCTGCCTGGACTAACACAGAGCCCCCAGTAAAATAATTGAAAAAAAATGATGACAGATAATTATAACAGTGCAACTGAGCAGCTCTGTAATATAACATTTTAGATGAACAGTAACATTTGCACAGGTTATTTTTCTAGCAGCTGATTTCAAGGTCAAATTGCATATCTCCTTCATGTTGTGGAAGTGTCTATACCCTAGCCGCCTCAAAAATGTAAAAAGAGAAGTCAATGTATCTTTTTAAGCGACAGAGATTTTCTTATAAACATGGATGTAATTTGAAGTTAATGTTGACAATGAACAAAACTTTATTTCTTATGCTTCCTGTAAGAGCAGAATAACTACCTGAGACAATGGACTTGAAGGAATAATCCTGATGCAACTTGAGTTTTCCAATCTCTTTGTAAATGCTGTTTGACCATCTGTAACATTGTCAATTTAATCATCAGCAAATAGAAGTTTCCAGAAGAAGAACTGTCCCATAGATTTTAACACACTCTGACATGAAAGGAAGGCTAATTTCCAGAGCTTAACCATATTAACCCTCCAGAAAGGGTCAAGGAACAGATTTGTCTATGATTAGTATCTATTCCTATATTTGTTATCCTGAGAAAATCAATTCAATGGGGAGGACTCAATTTCAATTTATAACAGCAGCAATGACATATTCAGATATTGTCTATTTGATGGATTTTTGATTATGATATTCTAACCTATTTTATGAAAGAAGATGTATAAATACCAGAGTAAGGAGATGGCAGACTTTTTTTTTCCTTTTAATTCCTGGGATAACACCCAGGTATAATGGCAGGGGCCAGACCAAATGCATATGATAGCCAACCAGGGGGGAGTGAAGGGGGAGATAATGATGTGTAATAGGGGAATGGGGCACTAACCCCATTAGGGGGGAGTGCATTATTTATGTCTCCACAGAGAAAGATAAACCAAACTTAAACCCAATGTTCCAAGATGCCAATGCAGCATAACGGCATGGAGCAGGGAGCCAGTGGAGGCTTCTGAGGGTCCAGTCCCTATCACAACTACATGGACCGCCACCCCTCCCCCCAGGAGAGTTTGCTTTGGAGGTCAGCACGGAGACTACAGCTCATGGAGAGGGACGTGTCTGACCAGAGCACAGAAGAGCAAATGAAGGGGGAGGTGGAGTGCATCCTGGCCCATCGAGCCTCGAGAACAATCACTCAGAACAACCACTGTACAGAGAGGACCATGTGACCAGCCCCACTTGAGACACAGCATCCCTTGCTGACCCAAGGCCCTATGGGGAAAACACTGAAGAAGCAGGGTCGGGAGTACACCCCACCACACCAAGGCAAGGGAGTGCAGCAGAGCAGCAGGAAGGACAGAGCATGGAGTTCCCATGGGAGTGCCAAGGACAAACTATGGGGCCAGGACATGGCACCCCATCAGATTCAACCGGGGGACAATCCTTGAGGTCAACAAACAGACCTTGAAATATTTATAGGTTTTTCTTTTGTTATTATTATTTCTCTTCTTTTTTTTTAACTTATATTTTTTTCTGGACATTGGTTTTTTTGTTGTCGTCATTTTGTTTTCTTTTGTTGCTCACCTTGCCATGTCTTGTTTTTCTGTGAATATTATTACCTCTGCAAGTCTATCTAGATAAGAGGGGCTGGATGAACAGTCTGGAGAAGAAAATGACAGGACTGATGATTCTGGGGAGACATGGGAGTTGGGGAGATGGGGGAAAGGAGGGGGTGTTGTCCATCCCAGAGATAAGGGAACTATAAGAGATTCAAAATCAGTGCAATATGGGTATAACAGGCCTGATAGAGATTGATCAAGAGTAATGTAACTGCATGGGTGAGGGTGGAATCAGGCAGCCCCCTTGACCAAGCAGTCCCTTGCAACCCTTTGCACTAGCCTCACAAGAAGGAGATGAACAACCTGCTGAACTTTGTAACCCCTGCCTCTGGCATCTCACAGAGCTTATCTCCCCAGGTAAGGCATAGCCTCTACCCTGGCAAGGCATGGAGCTCCCCCCCTAACATTCTGGAAAGCAAGTTTAAAAAAAGAGATGATTTGCTCACAGATCACTTCCTAACCCGAAACTTGCAAACACAGCACAAGAAACCTCCCTTTTCTTTCATCAGCGCACATGCCTGTAGCTCAAACCCTATATATATCCCACTGCCCCAATACCAGGCACGGCTTCCCTGGCCTAAATCTCAGACCGTCCAGGAGCTCAAGATGCTTCTCTCTCTCTCTCTCTCTGTCTCTCTCTCTCTGTCTCTGTCTCTCTCTCTCTCTTTCTCTCTGTCTCTCTCTCTGTCTCTCTATCTCTGTCTCTGTCTCTCTCTTTCTCTCTGTTGTCCCTTCCCTTCCCAAAAGTCCTTCACTACCTCCAATAAAGCATATCTTTGCTTTTCATCCCTAACTGAGCTCTATCTCCTTCCTGCGGCTCTGTCTCAACCTCTCAGTAACAAAGGGAAATTACTGAAACCCAAATGAAGGATGAGCATGATATTGGAACAAGAGGAAAGTAAAAGGAAATAGAAGAAGGGACTGGGAGGCAAAGGGCATCTACAGAGGTCTAAATATAGGCATAAACATAGATGAATATATTTATATGTGATGATGGGGAAATAGATCTATGTGCATATACTTATAGGGTTAGCATTAAAGCAGCAGATGGGCAATGGTCCTCCACTCAAGTACTTCCTCAATGTAAGAACACTTTGTTCTATTAAATTGGCATTCCTTGATGCTCACCTTCGTGACACAATCACTGAAGACAAATGTGTGCACGAGCAAAAGTGAAGAAAGCTGAAGGTGTCCAGTTTTCAAAGATATAGAATCTGGGGTCTTAAAGGCATGAAAGTGAAAAAGGAGCCATCAAGCTCAGAAGTAACAAAGTCCACATGGAAGAAGCACACCAACCTGTGTGAGCACGAAGGGTCAATGGAATCAGTTAGAAGTCATTAAAGAGCCGAACTCATATCATTGCATGCCAATTTTCCTAATAGGATCACTGAAGACAAAGGTTGCATAAGCAAAAGTGGCGAAGAAAGCTGATAGTGCCCAGCTATCAAAAGATATAGAGTCTAGGGTCTTAAAGACTTGAAGGTAAACAAGTGGTCACCTAGCTCAGAAGCAACAAATCCTACATGGCTGAAGCACACCAGCCTGTGTGACAATGAGGTGTTGAAGGGATCAGGCAACAAAGAACTAAAAATTATATCATTGTAAATGATGAGGAGTACAGAATGGGGACCCAAAATCCATCTGCAGGCAAAGTGATATTCCCTTACAGAAGGGTTGTGGGGAGGAGATGAGCCAGTCGGGGTACAATGTAGCAATGATAAACTATGCAACTTTCTTCTAGTTCTTAAATGCTTCCTCCCACCCACTATTATGATCTGAATTCTACCTTACAAATCCAGCTAGACCATAGGATGTACACTGGTACAGACAGGGACTGGAAACATGGAAAATCCAGCACAGATGATCCCCTTAGGATCAGTAATAAGAGGGACAATACCAGGAGGATAGAGGGAAGGTGGAGCAGCAAGGAGGAACCAATTGCAAGGGTCTACATATAGCCTCTTCCCAGGGTATGGACAATAGAGAAGTGGGTGATGGTAGGCATCAGAAAGGGTACAATATGATTAAGCAATAATAATTTATAAATTATCAAGGACTCAAGGGAGGGGAGAATGGAAAGGGTGTGGAAAAAGAAGGAGCTAATACTAAGGGCTTAAGTTAGAAGAAAATGTTTTGAAAAAGTTGATGGCAACAAATGTACAAATGTGCTTTGCATATAATGAATGTATGTACAGATTATGATTAGTTCTATGTGCCCCAATAAAACGATTAAATTTCTTTTGTCTTTTCATTAGTTTCAGTAGCTCTGCATGATGTCATCATTTTGATATGAACACTAGTTTCGCTCCTATGTAATTGTTTGCTTTGGATTATTTTCATGTCTTAACTCTTTAATTGGAACCAGCCAATTAATGCATAACAAAAATTCCCCTCCATTGTTTTCTTCCCATTCTCAGAATTAATCATAGCTCACCTCCTATTTACCTACTCTCATATACTGACCAGATTCTTTGGTTCTTAAACAGACACTATTTCTACCAGTTAACATATTTGTTTATAAATTTCTACTTCTGTATTTCCTCCTGTATTTTCTTATTAGAGCCATCATTTTATTTCTTTATGGCATGTGATAGAGAGGGCTTCCTAGAGAAACAAAACCAGGACACTAATAATTCTCTCTATATATTTATATAGATAGAAAAATATCTAACATAAGAAATAAAGAGTTAACTAATTTATAAAGCAGTATAAATGGCTCGGTGCAACTCACTTGCATGAAACAGCTAATACACTAGCAGTCCTTGGAATCTTGAGGGCTGCCGAGTAGTCCTCTGTAGAGAAATTCAGGCTATCCAGCCACAAGCGGCAAACACAAAGCAGGTCACCAACAGTAAGCCAGATGACAGAGTCCAACAGGCCCCAGCTCAAGATATCTATATTCCAGATGCATGGTGAAGCAGGGCTTGAAGGAACCTCAACTCACATCAACATAGTTCACAGATTAGGTGTTCCATGGGTAGTGTTGCTTGGAGGTCAAGGCACAGGACAAATAAGGTAGCTGGATGGTCGGAAGATCCAAGAGCAAGAGAGCAAGGGCAGGGATCGCCAAGCCTTTTCTATCTCTGCCCTTCAATTGGTCTCATGTGTTCATTGGCCATGTTGTCACAACAGATCTACCTATCTTCTTTGGCCATGTTGTCACAACAGACTTATCTATCTTTTTTGGCCATGTTGGCACAACAAGCTTATCTATCACATGACACATCTATATTTGTGTACTTATTTTTAAACTGATTTAGTTCCTTCTCTAGACTATTAATGTATGTTCATGATGGCAATAATCAAAGCAACTTATTTTATCTTTGTATATGCAGTGATTATCGAGTACTTATTCCCCTAAAAAAAAAGAAAGAAAGAAAGAAACCCCACTTTCAGGTTGTCTCTAATTCATAGTATCCCTGCTACCTAATTAGTCTTAATAAATGTTCATTAAATAATTAAATGAATAAATAAGCCTAAGTTACCAGTAAACCACTTATTTTTAGAAAATCAAAGTTAGGATTGATCTACATCTTACAGAATAAGTGCCAAAAGAGTTCAAGATTTAGACATTCAGTAAATAGAACCATAACATTTCAAGAGGTTAATATCAGTAAATATTTTTAAATTTTGGTGTGTTAAATGCATCAGATATGATCTTCCACTCCATTTACTGCAGAATTGGAGGAAAATAGTTAACAATATGTCATATGTAGATAGCACAAATTTGCTGGCTGCAAGTGGAGATTAGAAGCACTTACTGAGTGTGTCAGGCAGGGTTCTCTTAGAGAAATAAAAATCAGGACACTAGTAATTCTTTTTATATATTTATATATAGAGAAAGGTACATAAGATAAGAAAGAAACAGTTAACTATCTATAAAGCAGTACTGATTGCTCGATGCAACTCACTTGGGGGAGGCAACTAGAAGACTGGCAGTCCTTCAAGTCTTGAGGATCACTGAGTAGTCCTCTATAGAGCCTTTCAGGCTAACCGGTCACAGGCAGCAAACAGCAGAACAGGTCACCAACAGTTAGCCAGATGACAGAGTCCAACAGTCCCCAGCTCAAGAGATGTATATCCCAGGAGCATGGCGAAGTAGGGCTTGAAGGATCCTCAACACAGTTCACAATTAGGTGTCCCACGGGTAGTGTTGCTTGGAGGTCGAGGAACAGGAGGAACAAGGCAGCTCTCCGGTCCGAAGATCAGGAAGCAAGAGAGAAGGTGGGACTCACCGAGCCCTTCCTATCTCTGCCCTTCAATTCATCCCGTGTGTTCATTGGCTGTGCCATCACAACAGACCCACCAATCTTCTGTGGCCATGTTGGCATAACAAACCTACCCATCACACTGAGGAAGATTGAAGACTATAGCTCCTTATATGACATTTTTAAAAATACTTCGGGCTGAGTCCCAGTGGCGTAGTAGTTGAGTGCGGGACTGCAGCTCACTGGCTTGGCGGTTCAAATCCAGCAACAGCTCTCCAGGAGCAAGGCTGGGCTTCCCACTCCCACCAGAGGGCAGTTATGACCCGCCCCCCCCCCCAATTCTCACAATTGGATCAATTAGCAACATCATGATAAATAAAAAAAGAATGATTTTATCAGGATTTCATTTTACTTGGATCTATAATAAACACTCATGGAAGCAGCAGTAAATCCGTTGTCTAAGAAAAGTGAAAATTTTGTTTTGGACTAAGATGAACCTGAGTCAGACATAGTATTTTTAGCCACTTTATAAAAAAGCATGCAAAATCTGGGAAATGAATAAGAAAGACTAAAAAAGAATTGTTGCCTTTGAAGTATGACACTGTTGGAAAACATTAAATATACCATGTGTGGCAGTCATGTGCTTATGCTAATTTTATGACTGAAATGCAGGGGTGGAGTCTAGTCTGTTAATCTGGAGATAGCCATTGAGTAGCCAATGAGGCCTCTATGTGGGCATGGCTTTCACCTGAGACTCCTGGGAAGTCTCGCGATACTTCCCTCTTGAAGATGAGAAGCTATCTTCCCCAGTTGTTGGGAGTTAGTTTCAGAGATGATTAATGATGAACAAGACAAGCTGGCAGCGTTCGAGAAGCTGGAGGAGATGGCGGAGAGACCACACAGCTTTGCCCTGATAAAACCAGACCTCTAAAGCTAGGGTGACCAGATGGAGACCTCTGCCAACGATGAGTTGCTTCTGCTGTTGATGGACCCTGAGCCCTGGAGGCGAGGTGCCCTGCCAGCACTGGGATTCCGCACCCACTCACCTATGACTTCGTGAGTCAGAAGATTTTATAGACTGATTTTCAGCATATGAGTTAATTTAGGACTTTTGACTTTGAACTGGACTGGGCTGGGATGCTTTCTCCATGTCCCCTTCCTTTTGTATATAAACCCTTTCCTTATATTGATATGTGTGACTTTGAATTTGTTCCTCTAGTCTACCCGGACTAACACACCATGAAATACCAGAAGAATAAGCAATTTTGTCTTGGAAGAAGTACAGCTAGAATACTCCTTAGTAATGTGGAGGACATGACTTTGCCTCAAATACTTTGGACATATTATCAGGCGGGACCAGTCCCTGGAAATGGACATCATGCTTAATAATGTGAAGGGTCAGAGTTGGATGAAAACAGACTATAACAATGGATTCAAAGATAGCAATTACTGTGAGAATGATATTAGACTGCATTCCTTTGTTATGTTTACGTGAGATTCCTATGAGTCTGAGCTTATTGGACAATACCAATAACAACAAAAAATGATATCGTGAGCTTTGTGTACATAATTTTATTTATCCTTATATACCTCTGTATAAATACATATGTGTGTCTATATCACAACACTTTTTAAAGTTCATTAAAATTTTGAATTAAAATAGAATTTTTTCATGAAATTTTTGAAGTCCCTTCTTATAAAGATATCTGAGAAAACACCGAAGCAAATTTTCATGAAATATGCATAATCTGAATGAGAGGACACAGAGATAAGACAGGAGTCAGGTAATGCAGGGTCTTTAGATCCTAATAGAAAATGTGATTATTTTCCACAGCAGCAGGTCCTAATCAGCGTACTAATAGGATCTGGTTGTAATGATTACTATTTAGGGAAGAATTGTGTTTCTACATCAGACTTAGATTCATTTGAGCCACACAATTGAGAGGCTAAGACGGTGTGGCAGTTATGTACTTGTGTGTCAATTTCATTATTGGGAGTCTAGGGGTGCAGTCTAGCCTGTAAATCTGGAGATAACCAATGAGTAGCCAATGAGACCTCTGTGTGGGCATGACTTTCTCCTGAGAATTCTTGTGGTATTTCACAAATGGAGAAGAGAGACTTGACTCAGTCTCTGATACGACGAACTACTGACAAGATGAGATGACGGCATGCTGATCGATACTGATTCCTGGAAAATAGAGGAGCCAGAGAAGAGGCCATATGGACTTGCCATGATGGAACCAAACCTCTGCAGCTGTGTGGAGACTCCTGCCAGTGCTGAGATTCTCGGGAGGCCACGGGGAGACCCCTGCAAGTGCTGAGATGCTTCTACTGCCACCAGACATACAAGACTCTGCACCCACTGGCCTGTGATTATCCTGGTGTCATTGCACGTGCTTTGTAAGGAAGGAGACTTTGTAGACTGGTATCGGACAGATGGGCTAATATCAGACTTAGGACTTTGGACTGTACTGGGTTGGGATGCTTTCTCAATGCTCCATTCCTTTTGGATAGAAACCTTTCCCTTATATCCATATGCATGTCTATGAATTTGTTTCTCTAGTCTACCTGGAGTAGAAATGAAGTAGGTGGAATTAGCGAGATGATTTACAGAGAGTGCGGGACAATCCAGCTTTCCATAGAATATACTTCAAATAATTTTCTCATCACTGTGCTCAATACATCATTAAAAGAACTTCAGATCTCAGCTCAATACTAAGAGCGAGTGGAGGCTCCCAGAGATTAGTAACTTTCTTAAAGTCATGTAACAAAGATTTCATAATTCTGAGATTAATACACTGGGCCATCTGATTGTAAATGCACTGTGTTTTCTTTTACGAAACCCTGTTTTCCTGAAGGATTGAACTTTGCCTTAGAAAACATACCACAACCTTTGAAAACAGTTGTGTTTGAGGCACTGTGCTAAGTGCTTTTATCAGAGCCCCTCACTGGCTTACCTAGTATATGATAAAACAAATAAATAAATCATTATGAATAGATTCTGACTCATGCTGCCAGAAGATGTCCAATGCTGTAAATCTTTATGGGAATAGAAAGTTTAATCTTTCTTTCGCAGACTGTGCAGTCAGTTCTGACAGCTGACCTTGTTAACAGCTCACTGCACCACCAGGGCTCATTTACATAAGAAGCAGCAATGTATTATAGGAACCCAGAAGGCAAGCCCCAGAGTATACATTCTAGGTCTAAGTCCCAGCTATCACATTTAAAATCATATAACCCGTGTTGAACTCGCTGGGCCCCAGGTTTTATCTTCTCTAATACTATGAGAGCCATAGTATCTATTCCATGGACCTAATAAATACTAGGTTCTATGTTGCTGTTGTTGAACATGAGAAAACTGTGGGTCATATGTGTAAGTAACTTAGTAATAAAGTGAGATGTATTCAAACTCTAAATTTTTTATAACTTCATTCTCACATATTTATGATTTATTTTAGGAAATGAATTTTTATTGTGAATTAGGTCTGAGATTATATTTCAGACCCTCAACACTATATTCAACAATTCGTCACCCTCTACACAGTATTCTGTCCCACTCCTCCTCCCTTGGTTCTCTTCTTCCTCTAATGGTTCTGTATCCTCCTTTTACCCAAGTCAATACAGATCAACCTTCCTGTCCAGTGGTTCTAAAACTGTGGATCTTGACTCCTTTGGGGGTTGAATGATCCTTTCACAGGGGTTGCCCTATTCATAACAGTAGCAAAATTACAGTTATGAAGTAGTAGAAAAATAATTTGATGGTTGGGGGGTACCCATACCATGAGGAACTGTATGAAAAAGTCGTAGCATTAAGAATGTGGAGAACCCCTGAGTCCATTGTTCCATCCTCTCTTTGCTCTCCCTCCCTTGGGAAACTCCAAGGTCTGTTCTCTTTGGCATGGCAGTGTTTTTAGATCCTTGTAGTAGTGGTTTCATACAACATTTGTCTTTTTGTTATTGAATAACTTCACTCCACATAATGTTCTCCAAGTCCAACCATGTCGTGAAGTACTTTGCAATTTCATCTTTGTTTTTAGCAAAGCATAGTATCCCTTTGTGTGTATATACCAAGTTTCTTGTATCTGTTCCTCTGCAGTCGGGCATTTGGCACTATTTCCAGCACTTTTCTATTGTGAACAGTGCTGTAATAAACAGGGGAGTGTATAGGTATGCACATGTTAGGATTCCTACTTCTTTAGGGTATATACCCAGGAGCAACCTCACTGGCTTGTGTAGAATTTCTACTCTCAGTTCTTAGAGGTAGAGCCATAGCCAGTACTGGGTCAACTGTTGCACATGAGTTCAGCTTTATGGATGCCTAATTTTTTATTGATTTCAGCAAACTGGTTGTTTGTAAATGGTACTTAAAGAGGGTTCAACGTGGAAGTGAAAAACTTACATTCTCTACCCTTTTTTTAATGTCCATTTGTGCAATCGTATAGTCTAAGCACCTATAGTAATTTTCATTCTGTCTGTAGAGATAAAACCTTCAACAGAACTATGCTTGGAATATTTGTTGATTTGTTTTATAAAAGTCATTATATTTTTTATAAATATGGAAGTGATCAATATTCCGTTTTTATTCCCTTCTGTTTGTTAGTTCAGTAAACAAAGAAACATGCTGAACAACCAGTCAGTAACATGCTATCAGTAGTTTCAGCATTGGGTTAGGCCCCAAGTTCCCAGGCTATATGATGAGTGAATTGTGCAGTTCCTGCAAGTGTTTCAAGAACTATAAATATCATTGGAATAACTGCTTCAACAACTTCAGCAGAAGCAGAAAGGTTTCTTTGTTTTAAATGAGCAAACTATGTTCAGAGAAGGGAAGTCACCTGTTTATAATATATCAAACAAAATGACTCTTATACAACGTGTTTAACTCTAAAGAAATGAGATTCTCCATCACTCTCTCCCCGCCCCCAGTGAAAACATGGTGAAGGTTAAATCACACAGCCATCGATGTGTGAGTAAAAGCAATAATATTGCACCTAAGGACACCAATCAAGAAGCAAGACTGAAATGTTTGAAATAAGCACTCTTTTTTACAATATAATCTAGTTTTGTATCCCTTTTATTCTTATTTAAGGATTATTTATATGAAATAATAAGCTGCCTGTTGATACACTGTCATTTTTTTCTTTTTTGCTTTCAATGACCATTAGGGCAATGGACAGGTTATTAAATCATTTGAATCCCGCCTTAACCATATATATCACTATGCACAATTGTTGTATATATTTATAGCTTCACCCTTAACCATGCTTACCCCTCCCTCTTTGCAGTATGGCATCACTTGTATAGTAAATGGAGAATTAGCATATTGACTGAATTACAAAAACCAAGTCTATTTCCAATGATTCAATTCTGGCTGAAAGTGACCCTATAGAACAGAGTATAACTGCTATCAAAAGCTTTTCAAAGCTGTAGTCTGGAAATCACATAGAAGCAGAATGTGGAATTTTTCCCCCATAGAGCTGCTGTTGGGCTACAATTTCCTACCTATTGGTTAACAGTCAAGACTTTAACCACTGTGTCACAATTATTGAACATGTAAGAATATACTCATGATGGCACTCATATTTACCCCTAGGTCATACCAGTCAGTGTCACAGCAAGGATAAAATTAAGAATTTCATTTCAGCATATAGGTTTTCTACTGAAACCATTTATCTCTGTACAATAGCTGCTTATGTAATGTGTTAGTCTGTGGTGACTAGAAAAGTAAAGCTAGAGACACTCATATGTGTATAAGACCGAGCTTTATGTCAAAAAACAATTGTACAGTGAGAAAATATCCCAGTCCAGTCCAGATCAAGTCCATAAGTCCAATATGAGCCCATATGTCTGATACTAGTCCATAACTTGCTCTTCAGATTCATGAAGTACATTCAATAATGCTGAATCCAGGAAGATCATAAGCTGGTGGGTGAAAAGTCTTGTGGACGCAGTGGCGGTAAAAGTAGGAACCAATAAGTCTCCATGTGGCTTGTCAACTGGAAAACCATGAGAGAGAGAGAGAGAGAGAGAGAGAGAGAGAGAGAGAGAGAGAGAGAGAGAGAGAGAAGTTCTCAGAATCCTCATGAGAAGGTCAAACCCACAAAATGAGGCACAATGAGGCTAGACTCCACTTATTTAGCAAGTTGACATGAAATTATGTAATCACCACATAGAGCCAATGGAATTTTGTTTAAAAGAGTCTCTTTAAGGTATAAAAGTCAGTTTTCCTCAAACCTAATTCCTCACACTCACTATCATTCTTTGGGAATAATTTTATGAGAAATTTCTGATAGGCTATCAGAAAGGTCATCTGGTGTTTAATCACTGAGCAGAAGGGAGGTGATAATTGGATAATGGTGATCAGATGAAAGGTTAAAAATAAAGAGAACAGCATCCAAAAACTTACATATAGAAAAGGACACATTGCATTTATGTAAAATCAAGCAGTTTGCTTTATAAAAAATATAGAATAAATGTATTTATCAGTTGGGGAGTGGAGAGGAAAGAGATAAGAAGGATAAAAACATGAGACAGATCTTATAAGCTAGGCCACATAGTTTGGGATTTATCCTGAAGGAACTAAATAACCATTTCAAAATTGGATTTTGGAATAAATAATTACCATCTCAGTGAGAGTTCCAAAGTACAAGACTCCTTATATTTAAATGACATGGTTTGACATTGGTGAAATCTATCACACTCTCTACCATGGATATTGTAAAATATGTTTCTAGACTGGACTGTTTTTTGTACAGGTCTTCCCTTCTCACTCAGTAATAAGCTACTATCCTCAGCCAGCTTTCTGAAGTGGTGCTCACCAGTGTTGCCATAGCAAAGCATGAGGAGCCATTAGCTTTGAGTACATCATAATGGTGTCAAGAGGGAGATTTATTGTATTTTGTTACACACACGATAACGCAACATTAATAAATATCACTTTTGTCATTACCAGGCTTCTGTTTGCAAACATAATCTATGGCATCATATAATGAAAGGTATATATTGTTGCTTCTCTGTGAACAAATGCTGAAGGTGTTGCAGGACTGCGGCCCACTGGCTTGGTAGTTCAAATCCAGCAGCAGCTCTCCAGGAGCAAGGCTAAGCCTCCCACTCCCACAGAGGGCAGTGATGCCCCCCCCCCCAAAGCAAACAAAAAATACTGAAGGTGTAATTAACAATGCTTTGTAAAACATGTTTTCACAATGGCTAGAGGACAGATGGGCCAAAAGTAAGGCTACTGGACACAAATGAGTTCATCAAAAAGGTGTTTTGAATGTTGACCAAGGAGAGCTTTTCATGTGCACCAATAGAAGCACAGTATCAACATTATTCCTAATTAAATTAGAAAAACAGCCACATCTATATGTTTACTTTGTAGAAACTATTGCATTAGCTATAATAATGTACAAGTGAAATTCAGTTCAACTTCTAATAAAATAGGAGAGAAGCAGTCTCCAGATGACTGATTATGAAAAGAAGGTAATAAACATGGTGACTATGAAAAAGTAAAGTGTTTTTAAGATAGAACAGTTTTGTGCTTCCTTAACTTTAAAGGACATGGAGACCAGTGGTGAGAGATCGAAGTCACTGAAGAGGGAAGAAAAGAACTTTTTCATCCCCTTGAGACAACATGAAAGAATGAAAGGAAATAAATAGAAGCAAAAGAATAGAGAGGCAAGTGGGTAACAATGGAAACTAGTGGTTTGCTTAAAGCTCATCTATTTGAGGAAGCTTGCAAAACAAAAAACAAAACACAGGAATGATAAAATTAAAAAATGGGGAAAATACCTCAGGACATAGAAAGGAGAAAAAAGCAAATATAATAACCATAAAACCTAGGTTAGTGACTGTAAAATTTGACTTTGAAGTTTTCGGCCTTCAGGGCAAATGAGAAATGAGAAATATCTCAGACATCTCTTAATTTATAACCACCATCTCAAAACAGGGGCACAACTATGTTCTTTTAGATCACTGCCTGTTGTATTTCTCTTATGGTAGTATTAGACAAAAAATATCAAGTATGTTTTAGCAAAGGTAAGCTAAAAATCCTTGTTCTAAAGCCATAACAACCTCTATTAGGCAGAAAAATAAAAAAAATGTGACACCACTATTTCTTGACATCACCTCTGTCTAGGTCATTCTATTTCCAAAGGCAGTGTTTCCATCTCTCTAACCCTTCTGCTAAGAGTGCAGCCCTCATTTGTCTTTGAAAATCATATCAGGAAAGTGGGCACATAATGATGTGATTTATTTTTTCTTTGATGCTTGATACCGGATCCCTTCAACACCTCATGGTCACACAAGCTGGTGTGCCTCTTCCATGTGAGCCTTGTTACTTCTGAGATAGATGGGCACGTGTTTACCTTCAAACCTTTAAAACTCCAGATATTATATCTTTTGATAGCCAGGCACCATCAGTTTTCTTCAGCACTTTTGCTGATGGACACATTTGTATTTAGTGATCAAGTTGGAATGGTAAGCATTGTGGAATGCCAGTTTAATAAAACAAAGTGTTCTTGTATTGAGGGAGTACTTGAGTGGAGGCCCAATGTCCATCTGTTACCTTAATACTAAGCCTGGAAATATATAGATGTAGATCTATTTCCCCATCATCACATAACAATATATTTACATATGTACATGCCTGTATTTAGACTGCTATAAATGCCCTTAGCCCGCTAGTTCTATCCTCTAATTCCTTTTACTTTCCTCTCGTCCCACTATAATGCTCAGTCTTCATTTAGGTTTCAGTGATTTCTCTTGATCACATTTCCCTTGATGAAGCCCTACCAGCCTCCTACATTCTCCTCACCATCATCTTTGGATCAATTTCTGTTCCCTTGTCTCTAGGTTGGTCATACCACCTTCTTTCACCCATCTTGCCCTCTCCCATGGCCCCCTGGAGCCCTTGGTCCCATTGCTTTCTCCTCCAGATGATTCATCCAGTCAATCTCATCTAGATAGACCTGCAGAGATAATAATATATACAAAAAAGAAGACAGCAAAACAAAGGGACAAAAGAAAAAAAATGACAACAAAAAATGAAAAAAGAAAGAAAAGCCTGTAAATAGTTCAAGGTCTGTTTGTTGACCTCTAAGAGTGTCCTCTGATTGAGTCCAATGGGGTGCCACACCCTGGCCCCAAAGCTGATGGTGCCCGGCTTGTCAAAAGATATAGCGTCTGGGGTCTTAAAAGCTTGAAGGTAAACAAGTGGCCATCTAGCTCAGAATCAACAAAGCTGACATAGAAGAAGCACACCAGCCTGTGTGATTGCAAGGTGTAGAAGGGATCAGATATCCAGCATCAAATAACAAAAATTCAAATCATTTTAAATGAAGAGGAGTGTATATTGGGTACCCAAAGGCAACTGGACATCCCCTTACAGAAGGGTCGGGAGGGGGGGGGAGACGAGCCAGTTAGGGTGCAATGTAGCAACAATGAAACATACAACTTTCCGCTAGTTCTTAAATGCTTTCTCCTCCCCCTCCCCATCATGATCCCAATTCTACCTTATAAATCCGGTTAGACCAGAGGATGTACACTGGTGCAGATGGAACCAGCAAAAGAGAATCCAGGACAGATGGCCCCTTCAGGACCAGTCGTGAGAGTGGCGATACCAGAAAGGTGGAGGGAAGGTGGGGTAGAAAGGGGGAACCAATTGAGGACTCTCAGCTACCTCTCTGCTCCTAACTCCTATCCCTCTCCTCCCTGCCTGTTCCTTTTTCCCATGTCCTCATCTCCTCCTCCACTCTCTCTCTCACACTCTATATGGACCATCCAAGTGGGGCTGAGGTAAAGGAGATGGTGAAGTTCTCTCCAGCCAGCAAGGCCTAGAAGGGAAGAGAGAAGCTGATGCTGTAACCTGATCCTGCCATTACTAAAGTCATCCAGAACATCAAGATTTTGGACTTATTTATTAGTGCTAAAATGTGATTGGAATGTAATTGATTTCTATGTAACCCTGTACCTGTAGGATGTGTCTATGCCTCATTGTGATTTGCTTAGGGAACATTTACAAAGGTCTAAGGAAAACATTTTAATACATGTTATTCAGCTGGAAAATAAGGATATATTCTATACAATTGAAGATGAGCTTAAGGCTTCTCCTAGTTCTAGTATAATTAAACTATTGGTGAATGGCTTGGGAAGATTAGAACTCATGTGCTTGGATTTAAGGTACTTCTCATAGCCTAAGTTCCAACCTTACAGTGCTGCTCTTAATTGTGGTTTTTGTCCTGGCTATAACATGCTGCTTCTGTAGGAAGCTAATGCGTGTAAAGCAAAATCATATGACCTCTGTGGCCCTTTTGAATGTCATGCTTCGATGGAGCCAGCTCTGGGGAGTGGTGAATGGGAGCAGAGTGTTAAAGGACTAGTCTTTCATTCTCTCACTGGAAGCCTATCAGGCTAGATTTCAACATGGAGGGGGACCTCCACATTTGTGAGTCCAGGTAAGTCCTAATCACATTCTCATGATATTGCCCCCCACTTTTCCTTCGTGCCTGATGCTGCTATGAAGTTAACACTTCTAAGTGCACAGCTGACTGCTGTGTGGCCTGCAGCTAACTGTGGAAGCAGACATTCTTGTTGGCTCTATATCTTCTCATTATGGAATTCAACTCTTCTCATATTTTTCTCCAAGAGCTGAAAAGTTTGGAACGAACCTATCCTCATGCTTTGATTCAAAAATGTTTATCATAAGCCTGAATTTTTGACTTTATTGATTGACTAATAAGTTTGCTTTGACAGCTTAGAAAATGACCACTCCGTCTCTGTGGCTTTTTAAAATTTTATATATGATACTAAAGGGGGATGTGGCAGTCATGTACTCGTGTATCAATTTCATGATTGGGAGTCTAGGATAGGGTCTAGCCTGTCAATCTGAAGATAGCCAATGAGGCCTCTGTGTGGGCATGGCTTTCTCCTGAGAATTCTGGGAAGTCTTATAATATTTCCCTCATGGAGATGAGAGATAATCCCTCCAATTGTTGGGAGACACTCGACCGACGAGACAAGATGGCAGTGTCAGAAGAAATGGAGGAGCTGGAGGAGAAGCCACATGGCCTTACCCTGATGGAACCAGACCTTTGAAGCCAGAAAAGTCACAGAGCGACCCCTGTGAGTGCTGAGAAGCTTCTACTACCAATGGATACTACTTATGGACCCTAAGCCCTGGAAACAAGGAGCCATAGGGGACCCCTGCCAAAGCAGGGATGCTTCTACTGCTTCATGAGTTGGAACTAGACTTTCCAGACTCATTGCAAACATATGGGCTAATGTTGGACTTATGACCTTGGACTGGACTGGATTGGGATGCTTTCTCAATGTTCCATTCCCCTTGTATATAAACATTTCCCTTATATCCATATGTGTGTTTATGAATTTGTTTCTCTAGTCTACCCAGACTAACACAGGGGAATTGTGAGTAATAGAAAGATTTCTCCCCAGTTGTCTTCCCAAAACATAAGCCTAGCTTAAGCTGCTTGCTACACATGACCTCTAACACTTGGAGGTCAACCAAAGCAGGTCAGGAACTATTCTCCCTAGTGTTATCCACCATCCATAGCAATTAAACTGTATAGCCTATTCCACCCTAAGTAGGACCCACTCCCTTCTAATAAGAGTAGTAGCAGACTACTTCATTATAGAGTTCAAGCCCACCTAAGGATGATCAAAGTTAAGCTGCCATGTTGGGGTCTAGGATCCGCCTTTCTTGTCACATGTATACTCCTAATCCTTCCCCTTAGTATAATGTGTACACCCCTAGCTCACCCCTTTCCTGTGATGTGTATGCTGAGTATACATCCCCTTCCTGTGATGTCCCTGACGTAGATTTAAACATTGGTGAGTAATTAACTGGAGGACTTTCTCTCAAAAAAAAAAAAAAAGGAAAGGGGGAACCAATTATAAGGATCCACATATAACCTCCTCTCTGGGGGATGGACAACAGGGAAGTGGGTGAATGGAGACATCAGACAGTGTAAGATATGAAAAAATAATAATAATTTTCTAAATTATCAAGGTTTGTAAGGGAGGGGAAGTGGGGAGGGAGAGAAGAAAATGAAGAGCCAATACCAACGGCTCAAGTGGAAAGCAAATGTTTTGAGAATGATGAGGGCAACAAAGGCACAAATGTGCTTGACATACAATGGATGGATAGATGGATTGTGATAAGAGTCGTATGAGCCCCCAATAAAATGATTTTTTAAAAATGCAGCACTCTTCAATGTGCACCATATCACAAAGGCATATTTGGCATCCTTGAGTGACCCAAATCCTGTTCCTTTAAATGTTCTTTGAGTTTTAGAAACAAAAAAGTGTCTGAAGGGACAAGATCAGGGAGAGAGAGTGGCTAGGATAAGGTTTCCCAACAAAATTCAAAAAGAAGTTGATCAAGTCCAACTTCTCACTACCCTTGTATCATGAATGTATGTATTGTTGCGGTGGAACAAAGATCCTCCAGTGCTGATTTCTTTCGATATTTTTTTCTCACTAATACTCCCTAAAATTCCATCCTAGTAAGTCCTCATGATCATGTTCTATCTTTTGAAAGAAATCAATCAAAAGTATTCATCTGGAATCTCAAAAAAAAAATGATCTAAGCTGAGCTTTCTGCCTTGAATTTAACTGGCCCAGTAGATTCTGTAATAATCCATTGTTTTGATTGCACCCAATTACACTAAAACAAGTGTATTACTGACAGAACCTGTCTACACCCATGCACTGATAGAAGCACGTTTAAACATGTCTTATTTGGATAAATCCATACATATATGAACAGGAGCTCTAGTAGCAATAATTTATAACTTATATCTCAAACCAATGGTTGGCTCAATTGTTAACTATCTGAATGGATAAAAAGAAAAGGAATCTCAAAGTATGGGGTTTTTTTTTTTGATTGGTCTATAGGATTCTATTTTTTTTTAATTAAAAATCATTTTATCAGGCACTCGTACATCATTTTTCCAATGCATAAATAAACATAATGGGACAAGGACCCTCGCACATCTGCTGCCGTCATCATTCTCCAAACATCCGCCCTTTCCCCCAGCCCCTGGTGTCGGTTCCTCCAACCCCTCCCCTGTTCCCCTGCTCTCTCTCCCCCATCAACCCTCAATACTTTATAAATTATTATTATTCTGTCATATGTTACCCTGCCCGATACCTCCCTCAGCCCACTCCCCTGTCCTCCAGATAAGTCATATGTAGATCCTTGCAGCTGGTTCTGTCTCTACCCCATCTTCTCTC